>VZTT01037340.1:12962-30129 GCA_013400855.1 Buphagus erythrorhynchus | reverse complement strand
GTGTGTGTGTGTGTGTTTTATTCTTGGATGGCTTTAAAGTTAAAATTTGCACGCTCAGAAAATGGTCAGAACTTTGGATATGTCCTGAGGGCTGATGTCCACGTAAGTGACATTTTTAAGGTACCTGACAATGATCTGACTGCAGCTTGTGGCTCTCAGACTAAGGAAACTGGAGATCTACTTTTGCCTTGCTTAAAAGTGTCAAGAATCTTGCCATTAGCAACTCAGCATTTTGCACATTAGACAAATAATTTGCAGTGCTCTGACTGAATCACAGAACAGTGACCTTGCACATGTTCGTGCTGCTCTGGTGTTGAATTTTATCTTCACATGAGCAGATTTTTCTTGTTGAAGTGTTAAAATCCATTCTCAGAAAAGGAACTGTGTAAATGCTCCTAGGATGAGGATAATTTCAGTTTCAGATGTGCTCATGTCTTCTTCATAAGTGAGTAAATTTAATTGGGAGAAGGGACAAACCTAATAGTTTAACTAGAAGCACTCATAATATTATTACTTTTTAAAAGGCACTGCTGTAATGAAGTGGCTTTGAATTACTGAGTGGATAGATTGGGGAGCTTGCTCATTTTAATGACCAGAGAGCAAGATGCTTAACTTCATCTGATGGCCAGGATGCACTGCAAGATTGGCTGAAACACCCCAAGGAAAATCTTTTATATTTCATGTGGCAGGGTCTCATCAGTAGCCAGTCCATGCTGTCTGAGAAGTCTGTGCCCAAAAGTTTTGAATCCCAGAGGTATCTGAATTTAACCATTAACTGAAGAAAAAGAGGACGTGGAACCATCTGGTTTTCCTTTCTCCTATAATCTCTTTTCTGTGGGATTTTTTTATAAACATTGGAAATTAGTTGAATCATAAATCCTTTTGTGAATCAAGTGGAGGATGAGTTTTTCTGTCTATCTGATCAGTGCATTTCTTACTTACATTTACAGTCTCTCACTTATGTTTTTCAATGATAATCTGCTCCAATGTTGGTTTATGCTCATCTCCAGTGAGTAAAAAAAAAAGACAAATATATCTTACTACTGATGAATGCTGAACTCAACTGAACTGTTTTCCATTATTTACACAGGTTTCTGTTTTCCATTATGTTTTTCAATAGTTATCACCACAAAGGAACTACCTAGCTTTTAATCTGTATATTCAAACAGCCCTTTTTGCTAAGGTTCACTCTGCACACCTCAATTCCTTTGTTAATTTTTCTATCAGAAATTAAAGCCAGTGTAAGGTCTTTTGAAGAGGATTTTCTCACCCATGAGTAGTTTGATGATGAAATTGAATATTTACCAAAGGGAAGTTGTCTAGATTGTAGTGCATCTGCTTGGTTCAGGTGAGGAATATGAATCAGGATCTGAATGTGTCATCTAGAATGAAAATTCCCTTAATGCCCCATCTTTTTGCTGATTGTTGTTACATGGCTCATCTTGTGTGACCCATGTGGAGACAGCAATGGTGTGATCCAGGAGGTTTCAAACATTTTTGGGTGCTAGGAAAAAGAAAAGGTTGACAAACAGCCTTTGTCAGAGCTACCAAAAAAAGTAGCTTATTTGGTGAAGCAGGCTGTAAATTTCTGTGCAGTATTTTTTTGGCAGATTTTACTGATTTATGTAGTCTAAAACTGTCTGCAGTGCACATAAGTTTAACTATGGCTGGTGAAGCATTAGACCAAAAGCATTTTGCATAGGCAGCATTGGAGATACTGCAAACTCATCCACAGCCAAGGTGTTATTTGCCATCTTTCTGTGTTGTTGTAATGGAATAAATACTGGATACTCTGTTCTGTAGAGAAGTAGTGCTGATGAAATAAGGATATTGTTCATTATTTGTTATTTTGTATAAATGTGCTGCAGCCACAAACAGTGTAAAATAAATCTTTAAAATATTTCCCCTGTTATAACATGGCTTGTCATGAAGCTGTGCACATCTTTGCACCCTGAGATCTTCACAGGTACAGGAAATATTCAGTGTATCCATATATAAATGGTAGGGAGAGAAGGAAATTAAACAGAACTTCAGAGGCAGGTCCCTGTGTTAATTCTCATGAAAACCTTCCTGTTCTGGATGTTTTCTCCCTTGAGCCATCATCCCTGGAGAGACCAGATTAAAATTGTGTGCTGCAAGATGGAGCAACATCCTGTCAAAGCTGGTTATTTAGTACAGGGCTTGCTGCTTTAACTACCCCATCACCAATTTTCTGGCAGAAGGCTATTGAAAGAAATGAGTATTTTCCTGAAGTGCAAGGTTAATACAAACTGACCCACCTGCAAGTTTTGCTGTGCTTATTGTTAGAGATGTTTGTCAGAGAGGTGAGATACTGCAGGTAAGACCACAAGTGGGCAGAGCTTGTTACAGAACATTTCCAGCATTTCAAAAATGTCATTTGGCCAACAAAGAGCTGCAATATTCACATGTATTAACAAATAAATTGCACTGCATGATGTTTTCTGAATTTTGCTGCTCCCTCCTTTTCTATTTCATTTATTTGTTTACTTACGAGACCATGTAGTGACAGGATGAGGGAAAATGCTTCTGACTGAAAGAGAGCAGGTTTAGATTAGATATTAGAAAAAATTCTTCCCTGTGAGGGTGGGCAGGGCTGGCACAGGTGCCCAGAGCAGCTGTGGCTGTCCCTGGATCCCTGGCAGTGCCCAGGGCCAGGTTGGACATTGGGGCTGGAGCACCTGGGACAGTGGGAGATGTCCCTGGTGGCACTGGAGGGGATTTAAGGTCCTTCCCAGCCCACACCATTCCATGATTCTGGGATTTCCACCACTCTTTTGACCTCAGATCTTTGATTTGGTAAAAGAAGACAAACCACAACACACAGCTGGATGAACTGACTGCCAGCTTTGGGCATCAGTTGAAATTTTCTGGACCCACTTGAGCATCTTTCATTTACAAGCAAGGCAAAAACTCAACATCTCCCATTTGCTTCCCTACAGAAAACTTTTTGCATCTGGTAGGGTGACTTTCACACCAATCAGGTGTCAGTCTCCTTTTACTCTTAGGAAAATGAAATGTTTGAAGATCATTGGCTTGTGTGGGCAGAATTAAATTGTTTCATTATTTTCCCAAAAGAATAATATGTTAAACTCACAGCAGCATGGCCTGACTATAGCCTGTGGGTCCTGACCTACATTTTTTACTCTACAGAGCATGAAATGTCTTGCTATGTATGATACAAAGTCACTTCATGGCTAAAAATTATATTAAATTGTATGGCTCTTATTAAATTGTATGGCTCTGGTATTCTGGATTAAAAAAGTGACTTAGAGTTGCATCCAGCTAATCATTATAGTAAGTAAAGATTTGATATAATGTAAAATGAACTCAGTGTTTCCTTTAAATTTCCTTTCTTTCTATTTCATTGATTTTAATTTTTTCCTTGATTTTTTTTTTTTTTTTTAATTAACAGACTTGATATCTCGGTGCTCAAATTGTCTTAATAAATAAAATATGGAACATTCTAATTTCCTGCACTTTCTGTGATTCAGTGATGATAATGATGGGTGTTTCAAACCTAGTTTGGGCAAAAATAAATGATGTCCTGAGCTTTGGTGGCTTGAAAAGACAAAACTCTTGTGCTTGTTTTATCCACCACTGTAAATAAATAGTTTTATTTCCATAAGTCAGTTGCATAAAAGCAATTTGGGTTGTATGGCAAGTGAAGACTTCATTTTTCTGAAGGTTTGATTTGTTTTTTTTCCACCTATAGCTGTGTTCAGTCTCTTACAGGTGGGATCATGTCCCCTAGGTCAGGGTGCCATGGTCTGGTCGTGAAGCCTGAAACTCTAAACTCAGTGATATTTCCTTGAGCTGCACTTCAGGCTCTTGAACTCTGCCATAACCCCTGAAAGAGTTTCTGGTTTGTGAAAAGTTTTCCACAGGAGTAGCAAGGTTGCTTTTTCTCACCCTCCTCTGCATACCTGAATTGAGAGAAAAATCAACTTCAAGCCATAAATTCAAGGAAAATGAGGAAACCTTGGTGTGTGCATTTTGTGGCTCCTTCACTGAAATGTTTGCCTTTTTTGATCCCTTATCTTTAAATGGAGCCATCTGAAGGTGTGAGTGTAAATCCTCATGAGTGCAGTCCTTGGTCTGTGACAAAAGTGTCACAGTTATAAATGTAGCTGTTGTGCAAGGAGTGACTTAGAGCACAGCCCTGGCACTAAATTTACTGAATACTGCAAACTGGGTAATGGCTGATGATGCAGTATTAATGGAGTTCATAATGATTAGGAGAAAAAAAAAGACAAGGCAAAGAACTCAAAGCCTGATTAAAATTAAAAAAATATTTTTAATATGATCTTGGAGAATGTTTTTATAAATGCACTTGAGGAGATGAGAACTGCATCAATTACTGTGGACCAACAAATTCTAGATTTGTTGAATTATAAAGCAGGGACAAAATTCCATAGGGAATCCTGAAATAAAACAAATAGGTGAGGTGAAGGAAATAGCAGAGTTTGGTTTTGTTACCTTTCACCTCTAGTGTCACAGACAATGTCACAGCAGTCATTGAGCAGCTCAGAACTAGGCCAGAAGCAGAGGTTGGTTTGAGTTGTGTAAGAATTTATCTTAGGCTCAGTCCCTGAGAGGGCTCCTGCCAGATTTCCCATGGATTATTGTTTATTATTGTGTATTATTGTCCTCCTTTTCTCAGCCCTGATGAGGATGAAGAGGAGAGCACAGCTGCCTTCCACAGAACATTTATTTTCCACTCTTTCTCCTGGCAGGCAGAACACAAAAGCAAACATTTTCTTTGTGGAGGGATGTGCGTTCCTCTTCTAAGTCTTAACATCTTCTGTAAAGTCATGTGGGGGATCTGGGGGTTTGATAAAGTCCTTAAGGAAACTCCTGAGCTGAGTGAGATTTCTTTATAGCACTTTGTGGAACTGGGGGAGTATGGAGGGACAAACTGGAGCTATCTCAGCATCTCTTGATCAATAGCTTGTCCCCCTGTCCCCAGTGCAAACATGCCTTGTGCATTAATCAAGTGCATAAGGTCAGCTGATCTTAAAATCATATTATTATGATGTGTGAGAAAACAACAGCAGTCAATTTTGATTGATTTCCTCAATATATTTGGACAGAACTTTACCTTCTCTGGGTTGGCTTTCCTCCACTGAATTCATCACAACTTTGATTTACATAGTGCTGTTATCTCAGCAGATTTATCTTTTTTCTCTTGACTCATTTGCAGGTTTGTTTGTTTTTAATTGAAGGGTTCATTGTGCTGGCAAAAGTAGCTTTACAAGAAAGTGATATTTATAATAAATGTGGTTTGTACAGGCAGTTGCATTCCATGAGTCCACAGATTTGTGAGTGGAAGCCTGATTGAAGTCCATGGTATTTATCTTTCTAATAATTTGGGACCTGTAAAAAAATATTATTTAAAGAACAAACAATACATTCATTTAAAAGAAGTAGAGGAAGAAAAAAAACAACTGGTTTTTGAGCCCTAATAGGAAATGTAGAGTCCTATAACAGACAGGTATGAAAGCTTGGTGCCCTTCCTGACAGCACTAAATTTCAGAGTTAAATTGCTGAGGATGGTATTTCCTCTCAATGTCAGAAATAAGTTTCATCTGCCATACGTTGAGCTAAAGAAGGAACAGTAAAATAATATCAGGGCATTCACAGAGAACTCTAAAAACTGAACAATAATTTAGAAGCTGTGTAAGGTACATGCATATCCTAAAGACTTGTGCCAGAGAAATGCTATAGACATGAATAAATTCAAGAACCTTGGAGCTCTTACAGATGTTGCTTGCAGATATTTCCAATGCACTGTGCAGTCAATATTCATATTTAGATTTCCTTGAAAGTTATCCCTTTTAGCATTCAAAATAAGAAAAACCCAAGAAATTGAAACTCTCACTGAATGAGAGTTTTGAGCAGCCACTGTAGCTGTGTCTAAGTGGATGTGAATTTGCTTCATTTTTCAGACTCTTCCTCTGGAAATTATTACTTCCAATAATACAATCAGGCTTTGTGAAATGACCATAACATTGATCTCTGCTATCATTTCCTCTCTCAGTTACGAATTTCTGACGCAGAAATAAAAGCAAAGTGAATAATAAATAAATAATGCTTCCCCCAAATCTGTTGCAAGTGCAATTTTGTGAAATTATTTCACTGTATTGAAATACCAGAGAGTTTCTGCTTTGCCCAGAGCTAATTCTCTTGAACAGCAATTTGCTAGAGAAGCTAAAGGGCGCTATGAAATTTTACAAGAACGATGAGTTCTTACAAAAAATCAGAAAGATTGATAACATTATCTCATTTGTAAATGTGGCTTTTATTTTAAAGCCACCAACAGATAACCAGAATCTATTTTGTCTGATAAACCTTTCTTTAGTATATGGAGTAATAAAAGCTGGAAATTCCAGAGACAGACTGAGACAAGGTGTGACAGAGCACATTATAATTCATGTGATGGCTGAGGATATAAATCTGCAAAATGCACAACTTTGGGCCTCCAGAGGGAGTTGAAGGTGCTCACAAAGGCATTCAGCACTTCAGCACAGAAGGCTCCTACACCTATTTTAAAGTTAGGAGTTATTTTTCAAGCAAATGCATTCTTTTGCAAATTGCATCTGCAGAAAAAATGTGAAAGTAGCCAGGGAGGTTTTGTTGACAGAATGGTTTGAGTCATTTGACAGAATATTTTTCTTTTATCAACAGAATCAAATTAGGGTTTCAACCAAATTAATTTTGTTTTGTATGTAAGTCTTGCCTGACAGGATATATTCAAAGAAAGAGAAAAACACTCTGGATATAAAAAATGTGTCAATTAGAAGAAAGGAGCATGAAGTCTCCATAACAAATTGTTCACTAAAGGGTAAGAAGTGAGTTTCCAATGTAGAAAGCTTTGTTAAAGATATGTTTTGTTTAGAATTTTTTTCTTTTTTAATTAAGAAATCTTGACAGCTTTGTCAACAGCAAAAAGTCTTTGCTGTTGCTTGTTTCAAGTACTTTTCCCCAATATTTATTAGAGACAGGGCAAAAATATAGAGAGAATGAAGGAAATAGATTTTGATCACTGCTTCTCAATTGTAAGCAAACCAATTTCTCTGGGTTTCTTTTTACATTGAAAAGGTGAACAGCCACTCTGGTACTGGCTTAACAACAACAAAGTAAAAGAGCAAATTATTCACCTTGTGTCTTCAGATAAGTAATGCCAGTTTCTGAAGTAAATTCAGATTTTGGATCCACTCATTTGTTGGGGCAGAAAAGCAGAAACAAATGAGCAGGACCTCAGGTGACCACAGCATCAGTGATACATGGCAGAGCAGCAGGGGGGAGTTTGGAATTATTGCCTTCAAGTTGTAAGACAAATGTTTGAACTGCAGATCCATGCAGTCAGCCCAGATATGATATAAGCTGCTCCCAGTTAATTACAATTCTAACTTCAAACTTAATATCATTGATGCTATTCTTTATTTTACATTCATTGTCTAGGCTCTGGTTTACAATACCTACACAGGTATCTGAGTGGAACAAAGGATTATTTCACTGTATATCCAGTTTTTTCATCTTTGTGCCACTAATTGCCAGCATTTATTTGGTGTTATAGGTGTTTTTGTTTTTTTCCTTTCCTATTACATGAGGGTGATGAATATCTTGACCCTTGATGCTGATAATGAACTATTAGATAAATGCATCAACAAGCAAATTTCCCTCATTACTTTCTCATACATTGATACATGAGAAGCAATGCAGGAAGATGCTGTAAGAGTCATTGAGTTAATTAATAGCTAAACCAGATTCAGAGTTTTGGAAGTCAAATCATTTGTTTCATAGGTTCTGGTATTATCTTGCTGCTTTGGAGTCTTTGCTTGAAGCAGAGTAGGAGAAGTTTGTGTAAGTAGATAACCACCATTATATTGTAATTGTTCTGAGGTAGGTGACAGCAGGGGAAAGACACCTGGAATAACTTCCATTGGGAAAAAATAATAATGTTTCCCACAGCTGCAAAAAGAAATCAATCATAAGTGCAGTATGAAATTTCTTTTGTGCAAGCAATCTGTGGTTGATTATGCAGTGAGGTGATGGAACAGTGCTCACTGCCAGAGATGTGTGCTGGAGCTTCTCTGTGCCAGGCAAACTCTGTGGTGTAATTTTCATAAACTCTGGTCCTAGCACCTTTCTGGTCCAAACAAGCAAAGTAATTCCTGTTTTGAGCAACATTTCTATTTAGATTTAAAATTAACAATTAATTTTGTAGCAGAAGGTGTTTGTTAAGACTTTGAGCTTGAACAAGTTTGTAATGTTGGCTTCTTACATTTTTATTTAGAATTGGACTCTGACAACAAGGAGTAGGTGTATTGCATGAACCACAGTAAATGGACAAGATTATAAAAAAATAGTGTGCTTGGCTCATGAACAGATTTGTGAGGAGATTTGTTGCAAGTTTTCTTCTTTACCATTCACATTGTCAGCCTTTTCCCCACCTGTCTGCCACACCAGGAGAAGTGAAGGTGAGATTGCCCAAGATTTTAATTTGATAGCCACCTTCCAACTGAAACACCATTTTCTTCAGAATTAATAGTTGTATGTACTTCCTGGCATATTCCACTTATTGTAATTGCTTATGTAGTATTTAACTTTACTTGTAGTAAAGTATAAAACTTAATCCCTTGACATTGAATTAAAACCCTTTATTGTCCTGACATTAGGCCATACTTGTGATTGGTGAAGCATCAAGGTAATCTTTGCAGCTTTTCTGGCCTCTGATTTGTATGGTCTGCTGAACTATTGACCATATTCATTTTAACATGTTATGTGCATTAGAAAATCAATGTGGCAGAGCAGATGGAAGCTTTTAAGCAGATATGACCTCTGTGACCAAAATGTTTCGTTTTGAGATCTTCTGCACTGAACTAAAAATGTGTGAACAGTGGACAACCTCGGTTTATACAAATACTTAGATTTACGTGGGGGTTTTTACATTTTTAATATTTATTTTAATTTTTCTTAGCAGGAAGTTATGTTTATATTATCTGTTATAAAATCTTTATTTGGTTTGTCTGATTAAAGTCTCGGGAGGAGAATGGGTCGTGCATTACTCACAGAAATAACTTGGTTTTCCACTAGCTTACACCCCAGTTTGGCACTGACTAAACCATGCTAACGTTCTGGGGTTTGAACCACATCTATAGGCTGGGCTGCAGAATTTGTCAGCATTGATTTTTCTGATTCCCACCCTGTGTGAAACAATCCGAGCTGAGCAGCTCGGATGAGACCCAGAGCAGAGAACACAGAGCTGCTCCAGGCAGAGCTGGCTCAGAGATGAGGGATGCAGAGAAAAAGCTGCAGGTGAGGGATGGGAGGAGGTGCCAGCACCAACAGGGAGGGCTCAGAGGTGACAATTAACACTGCCAAGCAGCAGAGCCGTGCTCAGGAGTTTTTCTGCACCGTTTGCAGGGATTACAGCTATTTGCATGTTCTTTCTTGGGCTCTCAGTGCTGCACTCCTGCCCCAGAGGGCTCAGACAGAGTTAAAAACCCAGCTGGTGGAGCTGGCTGTGGCTGTGGAGGTGCCTTGCTCCCTCCCACACAGACAGTGGTGTGTCCAGGGGTGATGCTGGGAATGCTGTCCTGCCCTGCTGGTGGCACACCTGGAATGTTTGGGGACTGCTCAGTGCAGCCCAGAATTAACAAACTGTGCACAGCTTCCCATGAGTGGTTCATCCTGGCCAGCTGATGTCCACTTAGACAAGGATGCTGTGGATTTCCCACTGGGACATAGATATTTCATTTTCCATGGTCTGAGTAGAACATCATAGAAAGTCAGAAATTACCTTGATTTATTGTGGAAGTTCTCTTTCCATTTTGGGAGGCTGTTAAACATAGCTTTGTAGTTTTTCATCAATAATTATTTTAAATCCTAATGAAAACCTCTGTATTGTCCGTTTGTAACACGTGAAAGAAAATAATAATCAAAAATACCCAGCTGAAATAGAGACCTGTTCCCTATTCACAAGGGACTATAGATATTAACCTCACAAATTGCATAACTGCAGATGAGATTACTGATTTGAGTAATAAATTATACATAGTTTGGAATGCTGGCATGTGAAATTGGTGCAAATTTGAACTCTCCTGTAATTTTTGAAATGGCAGCATGCTCAGGGCCTATGGACAGTAGTAGGCCACTGCCCCTTTTTAAACAGATTGAGAAATGTTATTTAATAAAATAAATTAGGTCAATTGCTGCTCTGCTTAGTTACATAATAAAAATAAACACAAGAAGACATTTTGCAATTGAACTAGTTAATAATATCATCCTATTAGAATTTGCATTATAACTAAATTAAATTAGTTTAATGGGGAAATGTAATAATATTTTGTAGATTTTTTTCCTGTTAAGCTAACTTTGTATGTTTTAATGAATACCTTAATTAGGTACCTTTATAGATGCAGACATTTCAGAAATAAAATTTGCCTCTATGCTCTCCTTCACACACCAGCATCTATTAAAATAAAAGTAGTCCTGTAATGACTAAAGGGCAATTATTTTGAAAACTTCCTGTGCCTGCTGAAGGAACTTGGATGTGATGGTTCATCTGTCTGTAGGCAGGGATCTGTGGGCATGGAGCTGTACTGCTTGTTTGGTGTTAATTAATGTGATTGAAAGTTCCTTAAGCATATTGCCAGTGGTCTGTTCCACTGTATATGTGTGTGTGTGTGTGAATGCTGTTAAAATAAGATTTAAAACCTTTTGTAGCTGGCTGTTTAATCAGTGGTGATGGTATATTGGATGTGGAATATGGGAGTATGAAATGATTGCAATCTGTGAAGGGAGAATCGATTGACTGACTGAAAAATCCCAACACATTCTGTCAAAAAAAAGGAAAAAAAAAAAGGCAACCATATGCCACAAATGTAGAGATTTATGTCGTGGGGCTGGTGGACTTGCAGGCTTCTGCTTTGGCAGTGGTAAATGTGAGTTGGTTTCTTTAAATATCCCTGAGAGCTCTCCAGTCAGGCACCCAAAGCAGATCAGAGCAGCAGTGAGGGGTGTACAGATAATAAATGTCTTTGTTGGGTTTCTGGGAGGACACTGAGGTGCAGTGGAATGTTCTAGAAGGGAGCAGAAGGGCTGGAGCAGTTCATCCACCTCACTGGCACGAGGGCTTATGGCTGGAAATAAACCTCAGTCCAGCAAGGACACTCTTCCACAATTAGGTCAGTGAAATGAGTTTTTCTCTCCCATTAAGAGAGCTCCTGACAATGAGTTGAAGGGAAGAATTGAGCACTTTTTGGAGGGGATGGGGATGTTAAGGGGGGCTGGAATTCAAAAAGATGCCCAGCTCTAAAAGCCAGTATTTCCCAAGATGATAAGGGCAAAAAAAATGGTAGGTGCACATCCAAATACACAAAAGAATGCAAATTGTGGAGTAATTCTGACTGTACTCTCTGATGGGAACTTTCCAGGAAGAGTTCTTCCCTGAGGGCGACTTTCTTGACAGAGATTTTTGAGTAACCATAATCTGAGGCATAAGGAACACACAAATACAGAAAATCTGTCTTCTAAATTCCTTCCAAAATCTCCATAAGGGAACAGAATTCTCCATCTTTCAAATTCAGTAATATATTAGTGTCTTCTAGCCTACTGTGAGGATGATTTTTCTTTGGAGGATAGATACCTTCAGAATGAGATAATGCTAATTTCCAGGTGTTTGGCTCATTTTGGAAACTTTTTATGTTTGCAGAAAGTCAAACTGAAATTATTTCACGTGGCTTATGAAGTGTTTTTGTTCTTCAAATTTGAAATAGCTGCAAGGAATCGTGTGTTGCCCACCTGTGGTTTGTATTTCTATTAAAAGAGCCCTCAAAAGCAGCACCTCTGCATACCTGCAGTGTTTGAGGCTCCCTTTCTGTGCCATACCTGTGATTTCCCAATCCCAGCTGGGGTTTAGATAAGATGAGTGAAGGGAGCTGTCTTGTAGTAATGATAAAAGGAAGAAAGAAATAGAAATTCCTCCTACACCCCTTGAAAAATGCAGTGGGGTACTGCAGCAAGCCTCAGATCCACAGTGATGCTGTCTATAAAGTGTTAATACAGAATATTGTGCTAGTGCCATTAAAATACTTCCTTTATAATTGAAGATTTCAGGACAATGCTGCAAAAATATTTCACTTGCCTTTATTATCTGCATTCTTGTGAAATTTCTAAATATGAGATATCATAATCCTTTTACTCAGTTTTTAATTTACAGTATTGCTTCTTGACATTAAGCTGTTAAACCCATGTATTATAAGTTCAGAATAACTTCTTTTATATTCTGGCACTAAGCTAGAGTTCTTGCCTTGTCTACTAATGTTGAATAATGGAAAATAATTAACTTTAAATTAAAAGTGTTGCTTTTTATTATATGACAGTATTAGTTATAATATGGATTTCAAAAGACATTTTTAAGTGCAGGCACAAATCAATTATACATAAAGAATAAATTATCTCTATGGCAGAAAGTAATACTTGTTTGATGAGAGGCTTGTTCATGGAATGAAGTGCCATTACTGGCAGATTGTATTGGTCTGGATGTCCTGGGAGGGAAGGGGCAACAATTCCAGAGGCCAAACCTTGGAAAAGTGCAAAAACTCCACAGAAACACCAAGAAAGGACTAAATGTGTAAATCTGTGCTAAAAATGCCCTTTTGCATTTTTTTTGAGGCTCAAAGAAGAGCTGCTAGTTGTCAGCTATGAATTCTAATGTGTTTTCAAGAACTGTCTTAATTTACAAAATATTTTTAAATGCAATGTTTTTGATACCTTTTCTTTTATCTAGGACTTTTTCTTTGTAATTGTGTCAATATGTTTTAATGCAAAAGCTTCTGATTTTTTTAAAGCAACTCTTTTGTTAGAAATGGAAATCCCTAGTGACTGTCACTATAAATTTGATGTTTTTACCCATGACACCCATAAATGGCAGTTAAACTGTAACTCTGAATGTAAATCACAATTATTGAGCTTGGAAATTATTTATGAACAATGAAAGGGTCATAATTTCTTTCATCACCTTTATTTTCCTAGAGAGAAAACAAAAAGATCAAGTTACTTCATTTGTCTTTTTTTTTTTTTTTTCTTCTCCTATTTATGAGTTTGCATGATGGAAGTAGAATTTTCTGCAGAATTTGTGTATACTTGGGGAAAAAAAAGTGGATCCTCTATGGGGATCAATGTCTTTTGTATAGCAGTTATTATAGTGAACATGTTATATGGATTCAAATTGTTGTAGATCAGTACAGAAAATTAATAACACACAGATTTAGAGAGAGCTTTATCACGAGAATGAATGCCATGAAATGTAACATTATCCCACGTTACATAAGAGGGTTTCTGTAAGTGTAATGCAGAGTACATATGATTTTTTTTTTCTTTTTGCCTGCTTCAATCAATATTGCTTCTGCAGTGCTGCTTTTCTGTGCAGATCTGTTGACTATAAATTCTTTTTGTGCTGTTTGCCATTGCTGCTACCACTGAAACAGCTCACCTGGTGGCTCTCCAGAATAGGGCAGGGCAGTGATTTAACAGCAGCATTTTGGCTCCCTGTGAGCATCGTTAGATGAACCAATGATTAGACTGTCAGGAGCCGTGTCCCACTGTGGTACCTACACAGTTGTTCTCAAGATATTATTATTTTAAGGAGAAAAAAAGGCTGATACAGCTCTAGCCAAAGGTAATTTAATATTTGAATTATGTAATAACTCAGACAAGCAGTATTTTTTTTCACCGCAGGACCTTTCTTCTGTTTGGCAGCAAAAGTTAATTTTCATTCTTGCTTAGCATTAATATCAGGTAGTTACTCTGTGTGTGCCTCTAATGTTTCTCAGAGTTTGTGGGGTGCTTATAGGAAACTGAGAAATGAAAACAAACCCCCAAATATGTGAGTAGGATCACACATATCGGGGCGTTTAATCATCTATATTAAATACTTGCATGTTTGGTTCTTCAGATACAAAGAATTGTATTTGCTCAATCCACACATGGAACTGAGCCTGTGGTAGTTCTTCATGCAAGCTGTACCTTCCTTGGGAATGGAGTTTGATAATGAGGATGGGAATGAATCCTCTGGAAAAATCAAGGAGCCTCACAGAGCTGTGCCCACCCTGGGGCTGCCAGGTGATGATGCTCAAGGTGTCCTGACTCCAGGATAACATTCCTTTCCCAGCACACACTCAGGCAGTTCTCAGCTCTCCTTCCTGTATTTTCAGGGATATTCCCAGGGGGAAGCAGCAAAGTTTCCTTGGCCATGGTGACAGTTCTGTATCAGCTGCAGGAAGCAGAAAAAGTTGTGGCTCTTCGTGCGCTCATGCAAAAAAGTCCTCACACTGCGGCTCAAAAGTAATTTCTTCTGTGAAACAAGGGATTCCCCCTTCTCCCAAAATAATAAAATTCAAATAAGGAAAAGAATCCCTGGCCCCTGATTTTCTGCTGCAGTGTTCTCTGAAATCATTTAGACTTGCACACTCCAAGGTCAAACTTGTTATTAAATGCTGTCAGAGCAAAAGCATTTGTTTGGGTGGAAAAACCTTAAAAATAGAAATCCAAGCAATGAAATATTGGGCTGCAGAGTATTCCCTGGTAGAAGAAAATGTTTTGTTCTGTTGTAATGTGAAATAGCACATTTGCAGCAGAGACACTGCATTTTGAACAAAATTGAAAATAAACCCAGCAACTGCTGCCCAGCCCTGGTGTGGAATTGAGGTGCTTACAAGGGATGAGGGACAAGAATGTCACCTGACTTCAGGCACCAGGGATGCCAGGAAGATGAGAGTCCTTCTCTGTTCATGCTTATTTCTCTTTACTGAGGTTTGCAGTTCTTCACCAGAACCTTTCCCAAATGGATGGTGGGGGTTGGTGTGAAGGTGGGATGAAGAGTTGTTTATTTCTTTTTGTTCTCACATGTTAGATAAATTACAGCTTCTCACTTCTGAGGGAAGAAAAGGCTTGAAAGTTACCCAGAACATTTCCCAAGAGTATCTGTGCATCATCCTTGAGAGTCAGTGGGAGTTGGCTGAAATAATGGGTCAAAGCTGTGAAATCAGCTTCACTCTCTGCATAACACAGCAGTTGAGGTTTGAACAGTTCGTGCTGAATTGGTAATAACTCCAAAAGAGTAAAGTATAGAGGTTCCATCATCTGTAAATTGCCATAATAGACACTGAATGTCATGGGCTGGAGTGTCAAATAGCCTTCAGCTGCAGGAGTGAGCAGAGCTGGCATCTCTTCACCAAGTTTAACCTGAAAAATATTCTTTAAAACTATAGAAATACAAGTGCTGATTAAAAAACAAAACAAAACAAAACACCTTTTTCTTCGCTATTAGCAGATCAATATTTACAGCATGTACAGCTTAAGTAATATATGCAAATTATTCCCTTTTAGCTTTCTTTTCAGAATGTGTGAAACATCTTGAGGCATCATGTAAGACTCAGAAATTATAGTGGAGCTCAGTAAAATGAATACCTGCTAAAGCAATGCATCCTGTATGGGATAGGATTGCTTGTGGAAGATGTCAGAAACTTGAACATGAGATCAATGAGTAGATCTGTGAGGAAGCATTCATCTCATTACAGCAGCAAGATATTTTTACCACACAGAAATAGGAAATACCAGGTCTAGTTCAGTGGAGAGTCCTTGGATGGCAAAGCATCACCCAAGCTTCAAAATATTTGCCTTTATTTTAGAAGCTGCTCTTTGAAATATGCTTCACAGAATCACAGAATGGTTTGGGTTGGAAGGGACACTAAAATCAATTTTGTTCCAACCCCCCTGCCCTGGGCAGGGACACCTTCCACTATTCCAGGTTGCTCCAAGCCCTGGGTAGTTGAACTATTGCCAAAAACAATTCATCAGTTTATAAAGTTGTATCATTTCAAAATCTGTTAGTCAACAAATCATAATTTATAAATCATGATAAAGAATATTTTTTTTAGGATGGATGTTTGGTATAATCAGCTAATGTGTTTTTAATTATGATTATCCTTGCCCAAGAATGAAAATTGTTCTGCTTTGCTATCTAAAACACATAAATTAAAACACTCGCTGACACAATTTAATCAACAAAGAGCAAGTAATTTTCCTTGAGTCTGAGAAAAATACACTGGAAATAAAATTAAGTAGCAGTAGTTACTCTCAGAAGGATGCTCTGCAGTCAGTGTGAAGCTGCTTTCATTTCCCAGTGAGATGGAACCAGGAATCCAATGGTAATGGCTGGATCTCCTGAGGAATTCTGCTGTCCCCTAAATTCACATATCCTGGAGGTTTTATATGAGTATTAAACTCGTGACCATTTCTGGAAGAGAGGCCAGATTTTAACTGGATTCAAAGATTCAGGTTGCAATGTTCTTAAATTACTTATCCAATACTCGCCACATGCTGTTTGTTGGTTAGAAAGTTTTCTAATGGCAAATAATCTTCCACTGCCCATCTGTAAAGTGCCCTGTCACAGTGAGTTTCAGGAATTTACCTAAACATTTATTGTTTTCTCAAAGGAAAATGTAACAGCCTTATGAATTTCTTTGTTATAGAAGATATTTTAATTTACAGTGAAGGGCTTTTAGTTCTAGAGTAGCAAGCAAGGGAACGATTCCCAACACTGAGTGTTCAGGTTCTGGTTCTTCTGTGTATTTTCCTCTCCCCAGCTCACAAGCAGTCTTATTTTATGGATATTGATAAAGATATTGATAAGGATATAGAAATAACTCCATCAGCCCAGCTTGCTCTCCAATTTGCTTTGTATTTCTGGCTTCTCTGTACCAAGATAAGTTATCCACAAATATAATTCAGATCTTTTGCTATAGGACATTTTAGCAGAGTTCATTTTCTGTTGATTTTTAATCCATCTGCAAAGCTCAGCTTTCCTTCCAAGAGCACTTCAAGATGTGTTTCCCTTTAAGCATGTATTTCACCCCGTGGTGAGCCTATACTTTTATTTTTGTTGGCTGGGAGTCCTTGTGCCAGCAGAGGTGATGTTTGGAGCTGTGAACACCTGCCTGTGAGGAAATTAACTGAGACCATCAACTCATTTCACCAAGGCCAGCAAAGAGCTGTCAGATGGCAGTGATATAAACTTTACAACAGCAATCAAAATTCTTGTGAAACTGCCCAGAAATGGTTCTGAAGGAGGTGGGAGAAA
>VZTT01037340.1:0-12935 GCA_013400855.1 Buphagus erythrorhynchus | reverse complement strand
AAAAACTGTATATGAAAATGTAAAGGGGAAAAAAAAAAAAAAAAAAAAAAGAGAGAGAGCAGGTCATGTTGGCAGTAGAACTGGACAAGAAGCAGCTGTGTCAGCAAAAAGCACAGAGCATGGGTATGAGCAGTTTGAGCAGTAAAATGCAGAGAGAATGTGCTTTTTGATAATATTTAAATGAGCCTTTTCTCACATCTGCAATGAAGATAGCATCTCCTGTCTTGTTTATGAGAATTCAATGTTAAAACAGTGAAAAGTCTTAATATTATGCCATATCAGATATAACCATATTTGCTTGCAATCCTCCTTTTGCTTCATGGAGAATTTTCTCTGTATCCCTGAATAAGTAAAAGCCTTCAAAGGAACAATACAGGAGAAAATGGAATAATAATAATAATAATAGCAGATAGACAGTGTCTTTATTATGAGTGTATAATTCTTGACAGCAAATTAATTCATGATAAGTTATTAAGCCCAAA
The DNA here is from genome assembly GCA_013400855.1 of Buphagus erythrorhynchus. Taxonomy (NCBI): domain Eukaryota; kingdom Metazoa; phylum Chordata; class Aves; order Passeriformes; family Sturnidae; genus Buphagus; species Buphagus erythrorhynchus. The sequence goes on along the minus strand of VZTT01037340.1, from coordinate 12,453 downwards.
AGCATTTGTGATGTTTGAAAAGCGAAGTGCCTGTACTCTGTACAGGTATACTTTGTTCTCTTTCACAGGTCTACATCAGACATTGTTCTGCTGCCATCAGGGAAAGCCTTTTGCTATTGTATATTCCTGACAGCTGTAAATGTGATATTATGGAGTTAAAGTTCTGGAGGAGGGATGCAGTGGGAGAAGGTGATGGGTTCTGGCTGTACCGAGGGTGCCCTCTGCAGAATGTTACACTCTGTTAGCTTGCAACTTCTTTATTTTCCTTTTTTTTTTAAGGTAGAAATTCTACAAAGTTACACATTATTATGCTATTTAAATGCCAATAAATGTTTGTTCATATAGTAAAAGGAAAAGGGGAAATTATGAAACTAATATCGGATAAAAAATTAACTTTGCACTAAACACAACCCAATCTAATTCCAGTTCAGTTCCTTATGGTGACTGATAGATAGCTCTGGTCATGGACAGAATTTTTTCTCTTTCCTCACCCCATGTGCACCAGGCACATTCAAATTGGTGCAAGGTGGGTTTCAGTATGCAAAGTGTTTTTCAGTAAATTCAAAGCTAATAGAAAGTTTTGCCCCCAGGTCATTTCCTTTTCCTCTTGTCAGGAGGTGGAGGAGGATTGTTTGCTTCAAACCTTGCAATGCCTTTGAAAACAGAAATTAAATTTGTTGGCACAAACATTAGTGCAAGAGATCAGGTCAGATACTTGAGCACACAGCATCCTAACAGGTGAGGTGGAGATACAGGTTTGCATAGAAGGAAGGTGAAAAAATGCTTAAAAATAGGGGAACATATGGTTTGTGTTTTTAAACTCATTCTAAGTGCTTTTCCTTCTCCTCCTCTCACAACAATGTGAAGATTTAGCTGGGACTCAATTAGTAACACGCTGTTATGTGCTGGCTGTGTGGCAGGACAGACAGGATATGTTAATGTAGATAAATTATCTTTTTTTCCTTTGACCCAGTGGGTTTTCAAAACCGTTCTCTTCACTTTCATCTGTGAGATAGCAGGACATGGGGAGAATTCTCATTTGTGTTTCTTTACACCTGGAAGGGGAGACATTGCAAATCCACATGCAGATGTTCAGGCATCAGGTAAATATATTGCCACCAGTGACCAGCAAATAATGAATTTCTTAACAGGAAATTTATTTTTTGTCATTTATAATGAATTATGACAACTTTTCAGGTCTCAAGTAATGAAGTTTGAGATCAATTTTGCTTTCCTCATATTTTTGACAGAACCCAAGGATCTGACTGTTAAAAACATTCTTTATATGCCCAGGGATTTCTAAAATTTAAAGTGAATGCATAAGTTGTGAAGTAGTATTAGTGCAGTTTAAAACAATTCTAGTGAAAATTGAGAAAAATTGCATGACCATTGGTGGCAGAACATAGGAAATATTTTATGGATTTGGATGGGTTTTACTTTGTTTTAACTGTGTGTCATCCCAGTGCTGGAGCCTAGTCTAGAAATAGTCCCTGTGTGGATTTTCAGGGCTTGAGTTGCCTGTGGTTGGAGTGTAATTGCAGATTTTATGTGCTAAAAATGAAGTAACAAAAATCCCACTCAAGTTGGAGGAGTAATTTACACAATAAGATTTGAAGTGGAGCTGGAAACATAGGAATGTCACCATAGGTCATCTGGTGCAGTATCCTGTCACTGAAAGGGACAGAAAAATTCTAGGGAAAAGGGGAGACAGGGCAAGCACAGGACAGATCCACCTGAGAGCAACCATCTCACACCTGATTCCACCTGACTCACCTTGAACTTCAGTTAATTTCTGTATTTAATTACTTCATGTAAAGCAAAGTTTGGCTTTTGAGCACGTGTGGAGCTGCAGCATCTCCAGCATCCTTCAGCACAGAAGTGCCAGAGGTTTTGTGTGAACAAGCTCCCCTTCTTCCCCCCTCCCCCTTTTTATTTTAATTATTTTTTGGATCTAAGCAGGTGCTGCCACCTTCTGAAGCCTTCTCAATTCTGTGCTAAAGGGGAGAGAACAGCCAGTCTTACCCACCTCTTCCAACCTGGAAAAGATTTGCAGATCCCAGCTCAGCTGCCAGCACCTCCATGCTGTCCTCCCTTCATTCTGAAAGCTGCCAGTCTCAGTTCCCTGCTTTTCCCAGTGCATTTCCATGCAGGGATCCCTCTTCCACATCTGCAGAATTGCCTTGACAGCCTTTTGGGAAGTTCTTCACCTAAGGGATGTAGCTCCAAGGTGGGCAAGGGCAGTGCTCAGCCCTGCAGACAGCACTGGGGCTTTCTTTGCAAAGCAGAACCCTCCAAAGCACTTCCCCTTGGCAAGAAAAATAAAATAAACTAATGCTAGGTTCTCAGTCTGGGGCTGGGATCTCAGTCTGATTTTCTGTGATTTTTTTCACAGATTTTCTGTGGCTGGGTTGTTAACCTGATGTCACTCCAAGCCCTGATGTCTGCAGCACATCACGACTGCCACACTAAAGCTGAGTTTTACTGCACAGTGCAACCCAGGAGGTGCAAAGAGGAAAATAAGGGTATGGAGAAATCTCTCCAACCTAGGAATGATGTCATAATTTCACATGTTAGCTGCATGTGGACTGTAGGATTTAGAGATGCTTTGGTTGTACATTTAATCTGTTCAGGAGATCTAAATCAGGTTCAGATATTAGTTTATTAGTTATTTCTAGTAGAAGAAATTTTTTTCTGATGTTTTTGGTCATTTCTCTTAGCTGTTCTTTAGATCTACTATTTCATGTACTACGCTGGTGTTGTTTAAAATTTCCTTCCTACAGATATCTTCAGCAGCACTCGAAGAATTTGAAATGTACCAAAAAAAAAAAAAGGATATAATGCACCCTATCATGTTTAGTTATAGAAGAGGTATTTCTCTTTGCTTCTCTGGTGGGCAACACTATCAACATTACACATTATGCTAATATCAAAGCTGTTTATAGCTTCAGAGGGTTAAATAGACCATGTAAAAATATTTTATGAGCAGTTCCATTAAAACTCCACTAGAACAGTCTCATCCACAAACCTTTCCTCCACTCAGCAAGAATTGTCCTTTCTGAAAGCATTGTCTTAAAATAATTTAAAAGAACAAAGCCTTATCAAAGATTCCTTAAGGTTTATCCAAGATTCTCTTGAACAAATCCCTTAGAATTTTAAGCTTAGATTACCAACTTTACCTCGGGGGCATCTCTGCTGGACTTCTATAATTAAAAGTAGAACTAAACAAAAGACAAGACAATGAATAACAAGAAAGTAATACAAAATAAAATTATGTTAGTTCCCAGTTATAAAGGACAGGTAAGATAAACTTGTATAAATAGTACCCAGCATTTTCACACCACCTTGTTCCAGGAAGGTCGGGCTGACCTCTGATGGTGACAGCTGAGATTCCCATCTGGCCTTGGCATTTTTCCCATGTCAGAATCTTAAAACTTCACCCTCTTCATTTCCCATCATGGGCTGGAGCTCAGCCTTCCCCTTGGTCCTGCAGCACTGTGGGTGTAGCTGCACTAACCCCAGGCTTCTCCCTGCTTCTCCACGTGTTTTTCCAAGGACCCTCGAGAAGGTGGGGCACTGTGTGATGTAAATAAAAGCTGCAGGGATGTAAATACCTGCTCGCCCCACGGTGAGTGTGTGCCCCCTGCCCTGCTGTGCAGGCTGTGCATGCCAGCAGTGATGCTCGTGGTCCCTGGGGGATGGGAGGGGGTCCTGTGCTCACTCAGGGGGTCTCAAGGATGAGGTGTAATGCTAAAAGCAAAGCAGCAATAGAATTGAAATTAGTTCTTCTCTTAATCACTCAAACATTGTTATTTGAATTGCAGTATTTACACTGGTTGCTGACTGGTGAGACCATGTGAAATATTCTCATCTATTCTTTTCTTCAATTGTAGCTCAGGGCTTTCCAGACCATTCCACTGGCTCAGTTCTCTAGCTGGTGATTTTTCAAGTAAGATGTGAAGCATTGCTTTTTTGTTATATGGATTTAATTAAAATTCTTTGAAATATAATGCTTGGGGTTTGTGTGTCTGTCTGTTTCAGAGAAATTAAACTACTGTTGCTTGTTCTATCATTTAGAGAAAATTCAATTCTTTATTCTCAAAATGTGGAATTATCTTTGAAATCTCATACGAATAGCAGTTGCCATTTATTATTCTTACCTATCTTCTAGTTCTTGAATAATAAAAAATAATTTCCATACCTTTTTAAAGCCACCAATAAGAATTTGATTTTGCAGGATTTTTATTTCCCTTCTTTACTGGGTTACTGAACTATTTTCCATGCTGGTATTCTCATAACTAGCTTTCTTATAATTCAGTGTTTAATATAAAAAATTATGTGATAGGACTCTGTTTATAACTTATGGTTTGTCTGGCCTTCCAGTAGTGTTGCCTTAAAACCTGCAAGACCCAAAATATCTGTGAAAACAACACCCATTATTAGTTTACAGTCTCTGCTTCTCCACCAGACTAATACCATTTTGAAGTCAATTCTAAGACATTGAAATTCAAAAAGAAAGAAACACTGGATTTATTCACTTAGTCCAAGCAGGTTCATAGCAAAGTATGAAGATTAATAATTGTTTCTAAAATTCTCTGAGATGGAAGGCCACACTAGGTATTGGCATTATTTTATTATAATGGAATATTGAGCCTTCACCTCAACATGACCTATTGCTATCCACAGCTATATGGGCAGAAGAATTTGCTGTGTGTCAGATTTGGTTGTGTAGGGAATAATTCAGCCCCTTGATTTTTGGAGAGGTTTGCTTGTATGGAATAAAGAGAATCCAGAGAATTACAGAAAAATAATTCAAAAGTGAGCAGGTGGGACAAGCACTGCTTGTGTCTCTTGATTGACCCTGCCTGTGACAGTGGTGAGCACACATTAAACACCTGTGATAAACATGTGGGCACTTTGCCTTTAATGTGCATTTCAGGGCTATAAAATTGTCATCTAGAGCTGCAATGTGACACCTTCCCTCAAGGTAACCCAAACAGACCCAGAACCAGTGGAAGGAGGGATGCACTATCCAGATCTGTCACTGTAGTTTCAATAAAGAATCTGTTGAAAAATGAAATTTTAAATTCAAGTGCTCTAAGTGGCAGGTGTGACAGGGCTTGGGAGGATGAATTATGGCTGAGCAGCCTCTGGCCATGATTTTGCTTTTCAATCTTTGGTTTGGAGAGTGATGTGGGCAGGGAAGGGCTGCTGGGCTCTCACTCTGCAGCAGCAGTTCAGGCTCTCCCGTTCTCCTCTGGATAATCTCCCAGTTCTGCCAGTGAAAAAAAAAACCCTCAGCTTTTATTCCTGCATTCTCCTTCCCCCAGAGCAGGATTTGCAGAGCTGGCAAAGTTATCTGTGTGTACATGGAGGCCTTTGGAAGGGTCAAAGGGACTAAGCAGGACTTGATGCAAAAATCTTCTTAAATTCCTGTGACTTCTGGTTCACAATGGCAGTACCTAAAGGGCTTGCAGATCAAAGGTTTTAAACTCTGGCAGCATATTCTGCATAAGCCCAAGTAGCAGGCAGATTTCAGAGAAAGATGAGTCCTCACTGCTTTTTGAAGGTAAAATATTGAAGCTGTTCACATCATTGCTACTCTGTGTCTTAGAGGCTCTTCAATAAATTCTTTGAAACTAAATAATCACCTGCAATGGACCTGTATAAGCACAAAAAAGTATTTTAATATCCAATAAAGAAGTCATTTGGTTCACTTAGTTGGCATGATTAATGAATGAGAAAACATAAAATGTGGTAATTAAAATAATTTTTTTCCAGACTTCATTAACTACATTTATCTCTCAGTTTTCAGATTGCTCCAAGCTTTTAGTTGCGTCCCCTTTGGGAGATCAAAAAAATTTTTAAGAAGATTAGAATCTTAGTATTCCTAATTCACATTTTAGCTGGATCTCCATTTGCTGAACTGAGCAAATCAGACAATTGCCAAGCCTTTATTTACAACCTGTATGAAAAGGGCTATGTTTAAATCATAAATGTATCATAGTTTTTTCTTCAGAAGTTAGGTTTTAGAGAAAGAATTGCAGAAAAAGGATCTTAAAAAAGCTGAAACTATTTTTTAGTGGATGAGGGGGCGAGTGCTTGTACAAGGTACAAGTCTTTTATCTCCCACTCCTGTGGCAAATAAAGAAAGGATCATAATCATGATCTGCATCAAAATCTATTCTTGATAAACTGGGGAAAAGCCCCTTCTCAGCATCCAGTCTTCCCTCATTGTAAAACTCTTTTTTGAGAATCCAAAATACAGTCTATGTGATTTGAAGAATTCTGAATGTAAGTGGAGAGAGAGGAGAGAAGGAGGTGATTGCTGCATAGATAAATTGCAGGAGAATTTCAGGACTAAAAGGAACTGTCACTTTTAGCAGTGGTTTGGGTTGAAGGTCTGAGGAACCTGCTGTTCTACTTCATTGGCACATCTGATGTCCTGGTTTTCAAATCCTCATGCATTTGGAAAATGAAGGGGCTGGCAGATTCATCTCAGCTGGCTTTCCCCAAACACAGATAGGAAAACAAAGGAATTGGAGCAAATTTACAGAATAGAGATGTTAATGTCCCCAGAATTTCTCGAGTTTGTGCTGTGTCCAGCAAATAGGAAGAAGGGGACTGTCCCACAGTGACCCTGATAAAATGGATGTTTATGGATGGCAGGAACTGATCCAGAGGCAGATGGAAACTTTTAATTTCAGGAGCTTTGGAGATGGTGCTCAGTGAATTTGTGAGTGCTCAGAAACAGCCCCAGTGCTGAAGGAATCTCCTTAAGTGTGCCACATCTGTAGAGATGTATCAGCTAAACCTGAGCACTGAGGGCACAGGGAGCTCTGCACATCCCCACCAGAGCAGATAAACTGCTCAGTGACTGATTTACCCCAAACCTTCCTGGGTAAACGCATCCCACCTCTTCCAAGGCTAACACACCCACCTTTCAGCATCCAGCAGTTTCCCAGGTGCATCTTGGGATGAATATGTGAGGAGTATGAATAATAGAATGAATGTGTGAGACAGTGATTAAAAAATTAAATTGATCTGAGCCTTGAAGCAGACTGCTCTGCTTTGTTTTTCTAACACATCGAGATTATTTTTTTTCTAAATTTCCTGCTGATACCTCAGGTTAATTTTTTTGATGGTTAATTAACTTGAAAGCTAAATGTCCAACCTAAATATGTATATATAATTACTGGGTTAGTTACCTGTTCCAAGCAGATAATTTTTTAATGTCTAAATGTAACAGTTACTGTATATCAACTCTTCTGATGCCACATGCATGTTGTACATCCATTCCTTCCACATACTAAAATGTCTTTACATTTTTCTCTCATATCTTTAATTGATAAAATATCTCTTGGGCGAGTAGAGGTGTAATTCCAGATTTGTGTGCTGAGTACAACAGCTTCTGATCTTTACAAAAATTTGTAAACCTTCATTTATTTGCAAGTGACTTTGTCAACATTAGTAACTTGGAACAGTGATCTCAGTAGTGTGTTTTTCAATATAGTTTTTTTTCCTTTCCTGTTTCTTAATTTGGTTGTTGGTTAGAAATACAAAGGTACTTAGTAGTACAAAGTGATGAAAAAGTGATTAAAGGGATTTTTAGATGTAAAGTGCTCTAAGCTGTCAAAGGATCTGGCCCTTATAGTGAGGACAGAATGTGAAGGCCTTTTAGACCTGAATTATATTGAAGAGATGAGTTATGCAAGGGTTGTTGTTGTTTTTTAAGTTAAACAACATTTTTGCTCTGTGGAATAACAGAATTTTAGTCCCCCACATAGAATTTTATTGCCTATCAGCATAACTTTAATTTCCGCTCTGCCCTTTCCTGTGTTGTTCTGTCCTGCAGACTCTCCAGAATGATAAAATAAATTCCAAATATCAAAATCCATGTAACAACAATGATAAGAATGTCCTGTGCATTATTTAGTTCATGTTGCTTCTGTTAAAAAAATATGTAATGGTATTTTTTTCTGTGAAGCATGCCTGTGAGCATGTTTTAAAATAAATTGTTCAGGACATAATGAAATAAATTCCCTAAATTCTTTTGAGTATTGTTCTGGTAATAGCAGCATTAATAAAGACACTTCCCTACTGTTTTCTTATGGCCTTTACTACTCCTTTCCCACTAGACAAATGTGGTTTCCTGTTTTGCTGAGGATGAGCAAAATACTTTGATAAGTACCTGGGGTGTTCAGCTCATGGCCACTCACAATAAGAGATTTTTGTCCCTAGAGTGGAAGTCCTGGGACTGGCAAACAGCAATTGTTAAATCAAAGTTAAAAAGGAAAAATAAAAGAAGTTGCATCTGCCAATATGTGGACAGAAGCTCCCAAGTAAATGTTTATTTTTTATTGTAAAATTTAATTTATTCTATAAGACAAAAGCAAAGCTTGGGACTCAATAAGAATAAGCTAAATCTATTCATTTAAATATTTTCATTGCTAAGTGGATGTGCTTACATATATTTTTACCTTCCTGCGTAAATACACATAGAGAGCTATAGATATAAACCACTGATTCTAGAGTTAGTTGATTTTAAAATTCATTAACTTCCTGAATTTTACATCTGGCTTGCTGTGTTTTCAGAAATGTAAGGAGAGCAGACGGTCCAGGAGTTCCTCTGCCTAGCAAAGCAAATATACCAAAATTCATAACTGCTGAACTGAGCCTGTGTCTCTTTTTATCTGAGGCAGGTCGGGCTGGGTAGATTTGTAACACCTTCACATCACTGACTCTGTTTTGTCACTTCATCTTTTCTTTTCAGTCCATGCCAAGAGATTATAACTGCTGATGGAATTTATTGGCTTACTGTAGCCTCCAAGTTGACTAAGTCCCTTTCCAGAAATAAATCAAAATGAATAGGTGTTCGTTTAGATGAATTAGCATCGATGCTTTGCCATAACTTAGAGCTAACTGTGGGACTTTGGGCCACTCCTGCCTGAGCAGAATGGCTCCAGTGACCTTGACAGCACCAGGAGAAGGATGCCATGCTCCTCCCTGCTTCTAAACACAGATGTGCATTAAATAACATTGCCATACAGCAAGCAGGTAAATCTTGTTTATTGGTTACCACTGTTCTTTTCCCCACTTAAATCTTCTGGAGGCATTAGACATAGAGTTGGTCTTTGCATTCATATTTTTCTGAGTTACAGCTGATTAGAAAAGTATAAAGAACTTCACCTCTGTGAAGCAGAACATTATTTTTATTCATTATTTGCTTTGATTTATGGTGGCATCGAAAGGCACCCATTATTTACCCTGAACCTCCTTGAGTATTTAAAATTGTGAGGCACTGCAGCCTGGACTGACAGCACACCCTGCAAAGGAGCTCCAGCGAGCCTGCAGGTCTCACAGAACCCACTGAAACTCTCTCTTATAAAATTCTGCTCCAAAAGAACCTCAGGCTCTTCCCAAGTGCCATTTGAAAACCTGAGCTTGTAAAGATTGTCCTGGAGGTCAGTGCTCTGGTGTTAATTTGTGCACAGCTAACAGGATTGATGAATGAGGGCCAGGATTCCTCCTGCACAAGAGGCAGAGGCACAGGAGTCAGAGGGAGAGGCAGGACACACAGGAAAGAGCAAAGAGAGACCTCAGGCAGCACCTGCCCTGTGACCTGTCCCTTTGAACAGATTTCCTTTTCTAGAGTAAGGGAGTGTACAGAAGAGAATAAGAGGAAATTCTTAGACTTAAAACTGACAGGTTTTGAATCAAATGTTGAAATGGTAGAAAAGCTTTTTTATTTCCCATTTTATCTTCCTTTCCTGCTTGAATACATAAGTTTTTGGGACCAAGATCTAAGAGACATGAGTGATTTTTACTGGTATGTTGGGATGTCTATATGGGAAACACTAAAGAAAAAGTTCTTAAGCCAGGAATTGCTTCCCAGGTTGGAGGCTTAGACTTTGTTTTCTAGTTCTGGGTCATGCCTGGCTGTTCTCTTAGGCTTTTGATGTCTTCATGATTTAAAGGTTCATGTCAAAATTAATGAGTAACTTCTGCTTGAAGTTTCTCTCTGTGAAGAAGTAATGAAGTTACTTCTGTCTCTAATTCTTTGGAATTCTGTTCTTCTCCTTCTGCTTTGCTGGAATATTTTATCAGTGAGAGGAGGAAAGAGGGACTAGAGCAAGGTCAAGGCTTGGTTGTTTCATTGAAAAAAGCGTGGTGAATTCTACAAGGTCGGAGGGAAGATGAGTTTTTGCAATTTCTCTATAGTCACCCCAAACACTTCCCAACTGCAGGAGTGGCAGAAACCCATAGATTAGAAGCCAGGAGGGTNATAGTCACCCCAAACACCTCCCAACTGCAGGGGTGGCAGAAACCCATGGATTAGAAGCCAGGAGGGTGCCCAGACTCTATCCCTGGTGTTGGAGATGTCCAAGGAGTGCCCAGGATCTGTCCCTGGTGCTGGAGGTGTCCACGGAGTGTCCAGGCTCTGTCCCTGGTGTTGGAGGGGTCCCAAGGGTGTCCAGGCTCTGTCCCTGGTGTTGGAGGTGTCCCAGGGATGCCCAGGCTCTGTCCCTGCTGTTGGAGGTGTCCAAGGATGCCCAGGCTCTGTCCCTGCTGTTGGAGGTGTCCAAGGATGCCCAGGCTCTGTCCCTGCTGTTGGAGGTGTCCAAGGATGCCCAGGCTCTGTCCCTGCTGTTGGAGGTGTCCAAGGATGCCCAGGCTCTGTCCCTGCTGTTGGAGGTGTCCAAGGATGCCCAGGCTCTGTCCCTGCTGTTGGAGGTGTCCAAGGATGCCCAGGCTCTGTCCCTGCTGTTGGAGGTGTCCAAGGATGCCCAGGCTCTGTCCCTGCTGTTGGAGGTGTCCAAGGATGCCCAGGCTCTGTCCCTGCTGTTGGAGGTGTCCAAGGATGCCCAGGCTCTGTCCCTGCTGTTGGAGGTGTCCAAGGATGCCCAGGCTCTGTCCCTGCTGTTGGAGGTGTCCAAGGATGCCCAGGCTCTGTCCCTGCTGTTGGAGGTGTCCAAGGATGCCCAGGCTCTGTCCCTGGTGCTGGAGATGTCCCAGGGGTGCCCAGGCTCTGTCGCTGCTGTTGGAGGTGTCCCAGGGATGTCCAGGCTCTGTCCCTGGTGCTGGAGATGTCCCAGGGGTGCCCAGGCTCTGTCCCTGCTGNTGTTGGAGGTGTCCCAGGGATGTCCAGGATCTGTCCCTGCTGTTGGAGGTGTCCCAAGGGTGCCCAGGCTCTGTCCCTGCTGTTGGAGGTGTCCCAGGAATGTCCAGGATCTGTCCCTGCTGTTGGAGGTGTCCCAGGCTCTGTCCCTGCTGTCGGAGGTGCAGTCTCCAGCTGGCCCAGAGCCTGTGCTGTGCGTGCCCTCCTGCCAAGAGCAGGAAGCCCAGCTCAGTAATTAAAGCTATTTCTGGGGCTCCCAGATGGTGCTTTAGCTGCTGACCATTACCTCATTCCTCTGGAGTGAGGTGTAATGAGTTGGTGAAGATATTTACGTGTTTCACACGCAGCACATTACAACAAACTGTAAGCATGTTAAATATCCTGATCCTTTGGGAGTAAAGACATTATTCTGTTTTGCTGCCATCTGTAAAACCTCGAGAAATGCTGGCTATGACCCACTGCTACTGTAACAAGAGAAAAGGTCTTGATGAAATGATTGCTTAACCATTAAACAGAAGAAAGAAAATGCACCAGATTCTAATTTCTGAGCACATTATGCTGCACAGCATTTTAACATTTGTAGTCTTTTCCATCACACTACATTTATCACATTTGAGGTGTGGCTTTAAAGACCCCTCTGGAGAAAATGTAATTTGTTCTCTGCTGCCTGCACATCCCACTAAACACTCATTATTTATAGAATTCTATAGGGTCTTTCTACAAAAACACCATCGATCTCTCATTATAGAGTGCCAGCACTTTGATTCATGATCTGAGCTGGAAATGTCTCAAATTAGTAAAGATCCCCCCATTATAACTTGCCATCTGTACATGGTGGCAGACTGGAAGATCATCAGAGAAAGTTTATGCTTGTAAAGACTGCTGCCTGAAACATTTTAATCAGGAAAAAAAGCAAAGGACTTGTGTTTTGTGTTTTTATAGAAATACAAATTTCTTATGTGGTTGTTAGTGCTGATATGGTCAAAACTGACACAGGTTATTTATAGAAAGTTTTAAAGGAAAAAAGCAACCAGTCTTCACTGAATGTCTTCATTTGTGTTCTCAGTTTGTTTTAACTTGCTTAAAATTTGTCACTGAAACTTCTGGAAGGAAATGAAACACTGAGCAAAATGATATTTTTAATGGAAAATGGCTGATCATCCTGAAGTTTTGAATTTTTTCTGGAGAGACCAGAAACAGATGTTTTGGGATGGGGATGCTCAAAGAAGAGATCAGTTTTAACTGAATTGTTTGCAGTCTCATTAGGAAAAAATGTGTATTTTTTCCAAAGTGAGGCTGTGGAATGAGGACAATGTGAGAGAAAAGGTAAATTTATA
>VZTT01037337.1:122436-136020 GCA_013400855.1 Buphagus erythrorhynchus | reverse complement strand
CAAGTAAGAGCATTTACCACATGGCTTCCCCCTGCCTTAATTTTCACATAATCATGTACGTAAGCAACACAGAAAATACCAATTGATCCAGATGTCAAATTGAGCATAATTGGCAAATAACTGAGCTGAGCAAGTAATGATTTCCAATAGGTTAAAATCTGTTAACTTAAACTAGTGAGCCAAATTCTATTGTATAACAAAGGCATTCTGAGAAATTAACTATGATTATAATTAAATGAAGATTAATGAAATAACTGTATATTGGGGTATTACCTGAATTGATTAAGATAATATAAATTATCACTAAGACTTTATAAGGTATATGCAGCATATAAGGTATATGCAGCATATAAGGTATATGTGATTGCTGAGGACAAAATTTTGTAGCCACTGGCCACACAGTGGGCTGAGGAAAAGCCATGTCCAGCTATTTTAGACTTCAGTGGGGTCACTGAAAACCTGCCTGGGTTTGAGAAGGTGTGGGTGGCCTTTGATACACATCTAGAGTGAGACTTAATCATACATCACATGCCTCCAGGCAGGCACTTTTTCAGCAAACAAGCACCTATAAAGCTGTGCCAATACAGTAAACATGATCAATAATACAGTGGAATATTCTTTATAGGAGCACTCCCGTCAGACGTTGTCCTTCTGGTTCTGCTGACTGGAGAAGTACAAATAATTCTGAGTTTTTATGACTTGTTCTTACTTCTATTTCACAACCTGCTTTTCCCTGTTGACTTTTGAGAGAAAGTTATTGTTAAGCACTGATGACCTCTGCACCTTAAACTCTGTGCTAATCCTGGCATACTCCTTTGCATCTCAGTTTGCCGCATACCTTAACACAAGACCGGAATGTTTCGTGTTCCAGAAAGGAATTTTGGGCTCAGAAACCTGTATTTCATAGAAACACGTTCTGCTAGTGGAAGTATCAGTGGTTCAGGCATATCTTATTGCTTGACATTGCAGAAAAGAAATGCTTGGAATGAGGCAACTTGAATATTTTCTCCACTTTGTAGATGTTTTGAGAAAGAAATGGGAAAGCTACTTGTTGGGAGAAAGTCATCATTCCTTTCTCTGCTATGGCTTGTGATTAAATAGCAGGGTCAGAGTTGGATTTTTGGATAGCTGCCGGGCCTTTGTTACTGCTTTTTTTTGTCTACATCTATTTTGTATCTCAGGAAATAAGTCAGAGAGCAAACTGCCAGCCCTCTCTCACCTAGCTCTGAAGGGTCAAGATGCCTGTGTGCAAGGCAGCATAGAGAGCTGCTCAGGATGCCTACATACCCCATCTCTGTGTGGTCTTGGGTCTATCCTGGAAAAAGACCTCTGATCATTTGATTAAAGTGTCCTCATGTGACTTTTCTATGGGAGAAGAAAAATGATTTGTGCCCGTCATGTCTGTATTATGGATGTGTGCTGCTGATTAAACTTAAGCCATGAAGCAAGTCTTGGTTTAACCCAGGCTCAGACTCAGGTGTTCAGAGGGGTAGGGTCTGAATTCAGAGTCTGACATTCATTATTCTTATACACAAATGGATTTTGAAGAGTAACTCAGCTGTGCCTGCTGCAGGGTGCCCTCTTGGCTGCAGTGATTCCACTCCCTACATCTTTACTTTGTTACCTGGCACTGTGAATTATCTCCTGTGTGGGCCCATGAAATATTGAATCTAACAAAATTCCTATGTATCTTTGCTCTGCTGTGTATAGAAAAACAGGAGGAGGAACTCATGGTAACAAATGGTCATCTGGGCATCCATAGATATCAATCAGAGGACCAAATATCCAAGGATTTATAGCATCATTAAGGAGCTTTTCCAAAGATTTTGTAAAGGAAAGAAGAAAGGAAGAAAGGAAGGAAATAAGTGAGGGAAGAATAAATAAATAAATAAAGGGAACAGAAAAAGAAAGAAAACAGAGCAGTGAGCAATTCTCTTAAGAAAAGGAGTTGTAGTTCATTAAACCTTGTCTTCCTCTTGCCTCCCCGATCTTAGGTAAATATTTGAGTGAAGTCCAAACCAAATACACACACCAAAATAGCATAGGGTGTAACTGATACAATCTCCAGAACTCATAGAAAAGGCGACTTTGAAGGGGGAAGGGAGAGACTTTTTCCTAGAACAGCTATTGCTTGGGTGAAGACCATCGCCCCTTTGACTGGACAATGGGAATTAAGTACTTTCCACAGCAAGCACAACAAAATGTCCCATTTTAGAAATGTGGCCATTGCTGAGATAGCAGAGGGGCTCTGAATGTTCAGTGCCCTTTTATGGGGCTTCTCATGCAATTGTCCTAAAGTCTCTCATAAATATTTTACCCCCACATATTGAAATAATCAGGTCATTGGAGACACTGGAGCAGATTGCCCAGAGGAGTTGTGGATACCCCACCCCTGGAAATGTTGGATGGGGCTCTGAACAAGCTGGTCTAGTGGAAGGTGTCCCTCCCCATGGCAGGGGGTTTGGCATTAGATGATCTTTAGGATCTCTTCAAACACAAGATGTTCTATGGTTCCATGATCTTTTCTATGATCTTTTTCTAATAACTTCTCTTTTCCAATGTTAGGTGTTTTGGGAAACAGATAAGGATGAAATGCAGTGCCTCAGCAGAAAGGAGAAATCCAATCCATGGGGATTAAAAATCGAGTCCCTTTGGCCCATCTGCATGACAAAGGCCCATTTCATAATGCTGTGAGTACAGCTAAATCCAAGGCTTAGTCCCTCACCTCCTGGTTAGTCAACAGAGAAGACAGGGCTGGAGGAGCAGTTGGATGGAGATAGCTTTGGTCATGTAAATGCCTCGAGTTCACTGTGAGGAGCCTGAGCCCATTCATCATTTCATGCCAACCTCAACTGCTTTGATGGAGGCATCACACCCAACATGCACTGGCGATGTCCTCACATGTCTAATGTGTCTAGACATTCTGGGCTTTGATATCCTGCAAGTTGCAGGAATCTAGAGGTGATAGGGATACTGCAGTGGTCAAAGCCTGTGTTGGATTTTCTCTGGTGTAAAACACCAGAACACCACCCAAAGTCAGAGTCTCACGCATGGAGCCCAGGTAGGAGCTGGGCCCATGCCAGTGGTGGCTGTTGCTGAAGGTAGAAAAAGTCTTTACGAGAGGAGGAGGTTATGGAAGGGAGTGGTGGCTTATTACAACGATGGAGCTGAGCCTGCCTTTGGGACAAGTCTATGTAGCTGTTTAGAAGACAGCAAAAACCAGGCCCAATGCATCTGGCACATGCTCTCTGGGGATTAAAAAGGATCTCTGACTTCTGCAGCTGTGATCATAGGTTGTGCCTTGTGCTGTTGCACTGTGCCACACACAGCTCTCACCGTGGCTGTGCACTGGGTACAAAATGTTCCTCTCTGGAGGGCTTGTGATCTTCTGGGAGGGTTGCTGCTGGCTGTCAAAAGACTGCTGGATTTGCCCCAGAGGAGAGGAGGGATACAGATGCACACCAGATTTCCACATTGTGTGAAAGGAGCCTTATAATTATCTTATACATTACAGTTGGGAGCCCCAGGCAAAGGGTAGGCTCCTGTGCTTTCTCCTGACCCATTGTGTGAAGTCTCATGTGATGCAGGGTGGGGAGGTGGCTGCCTCAGACGTCTTTGTCCCGCAGTGTTGGTGATTACGTGACAAACGGGGCTGGGCCAGCCTGCCTGGGCATGGGGCGAGCTTGAGCAGAGTGGCTGTGTGATGTGTTGGGCACTGGTGGGCAAGGGGCTGGGACATCACTGGCTGCTGACATGGCTCTTGCTTGTCCTCTGGCAAGGTCTCACTTGCACCTTGTCCCTTTGTCATCACAGAGCCCTTGAAATGTCTGGGTTGGAAGAGACCTTAAAAATCATCTAGTTCCAAGACAATTGCCATGGGCAGGGACACCTTCCACTGGACCAAGTTGCTCCAATCCCTGTTCAACCTGGCCTTGAACACTTCCAGAGATTGGGCATCCACAGCTTCTCTGGGAAACCTGTTCCAGTGTCTCACCACCCACATAGTGGAGAATTTATTTTTTACATCTAATCCAAACTCCACTCTTTTAGTTTGAAGCCTTGTCCTACTACTCTATGCCCTTATTAAAATTCCTTCTTCAGCTCTCATGGAGCCCCTTTAGGTACTGGGGGTTCTGCTCCAAGATCTCCCCAGAGCTTCTCTTTGTCTTTTTTTGTCCCCAGAGATGGGTCAGTTTTGCACCTTTTTGCCCCTCCCAGCTTTTTCTCCATAATAAGGACCAGCAGGAGCTTGTGTACCCTGCAGAGTCATCTTCACGCTGGTTCAGAATCTCTTTGGAAAAGCAGAAATGGGATAAAATAGGCAAATTTTTGACCTCTGTATGAACGGATTGTATTTAGCTGTTGTCACTGTGGCATAATAGGAGAGGATTTGCTCTTGTGAGAAGGGATGGATATGCTGTAATCCCCCTTAGCCTGGTCCAGCACATCATGTGTGGTCTGGGTGCCGAGGTGCTGCTGCAGATGAACCGACTTGTTCAGGCTGTAGCTGCATGCAACCAAAATTAATTCCAGGATTAATGTTTAAGCTGGCTGTGAGAGGCTGTTCATCTCATAGAAATTCTGCAATTGTTGGACTAAAGGTAAAGTCACCTCTCCAAAAGGGATGAAATAAAATTCAGACAAAAATTTCAAAAAGTTAAAAAAAAAAGTAAAAAAAAAAAAAGAGTTGTTTTTTTTTTTTTTGCTTCACATAATTAAAAATATTTCCTTTGTGTCTAGCTGTATTGTTTGAACAAATGATTTTTTTTTTCTGAGTAATATTTTTTTTTTTGCCAAAGAGTCAAGCTCAAGAGAAAATCACAAACCTGGTCTTTGAACTTACTGAACTGAAACTATTTGATCACCTTGAGAGGTTTTTCTAGCAATACTTGAAGCCCACCAACTTGTTTAATGGACCTTGGGCCATGGGCAGGGTCGGCTTCCAGGAGCTGACAAAATCAAAATTTTACAAAAGAATTCCCAGTCTGCGGCACACCCCACCACCCCGCCCAGAAGAGGGAGATTATGGGAACTCATATCACAGAAAGATCAAGCTTCAGTTTAATCACCTCTTGTTAATGCCTTTCTTATATTGGATTTTAATACATTTTTAATCTGTTTTTCATTTTCCATGCTTTATCACTTGGGTGATCAGAGTGAACAGGAACCAACCTGATGCTGGGACTGAAACAGCAGAGGAGGTCTAAAAGCAGAAGTAAAATTTCCCAGGAGGTCGTGGAGTAGGAATGTGAACTGAGGACTTGTCTGGCAGAAAAAAATCTAAACTAGAGTGAGGCAGCTGATGTGACAGGGCCTTGTTGTGTGACCTTGAGCCCCTTTAGCCTGTGTTCCTCCAGGCTTTTGACTGAATATTCAGTTATATGCATAGAATCATAGAATTGCAGAATGGTTTGGTTTGGAAGGGACCTTAAAGATTATCCAGTTCCAACACCCCTGTCATTGGCAGGGACACCTTCCTCTAGGCCAGGCTGCTCATATTCTCCTTTAGTAAGTATTTTTATTTTACTGCACTGAGCACACCAAAATCTTCTTCCCATCTATATCCTCTAAGTAATGTCCCACACAGAAAAAAGAAAAATCTTCCAAACTTATGATAATGATGCAGAGAATCTGTCAAAAACCCCTTCTGAGGGACTTCTCCCATCCCCCCCCACGAGGAACTTATTTTCCCTTCTGTTCAAAAAGACCCTTATCAACGTTTCAATCTTTCCATGTAAATACACTGACAAGTGTCAGGCCCTGGCAAACCTATAATTAAGGCTGAATACAATTTGCTAATAAAAGCCAAGAAACCCTGGGTTGAGTTTACTTACATTATCCCCACTGGGCACTTTCCATCAGAATCTTTTATCAGCCTGTGCAAATGCCACTTTGACATTAGTTTTACTGAATCACTCAAACTCCGACACTACACTCATTCTCCTTGCAGAGAAGATGCTCCAGCGACAGAAATAAAGATTTGTGCTGTTGTTTGTTGTTGTCATTGCAGCTCCTCTGACTCACAAAGCACAGTGAGCTTTTGGAAGGAGAGAAAGAATGCGAAAAATAGAGGAGAGGAAAAGAGAGAATTGGAGAGAGAGAGGCAGAAAACGTGAGCCAGAGATTGTGGCAGGCTTTACAAATTGGCACAGCCTTATCAACAGCATTTCATGGTTTTCTGGAACTCTTTCAAAGGGAACTTGCCTTTGTGTGCACTGGCTTAAGCTTTACTAATATTTAAAGCTATATTTAAAAGTTTATGAAAATTACTTCTGAGTTCCTCTGTCTCTTAAAATCGCCGGAGCCGATGTTTGCTTCGTGCTGTTATCCCACTCACCCCCCCCTTCCCGCATTTTTCTGTGGTTTTCCCGTCCTCTTCGTCCTTCCTTGGCAGGGTCTCTGCCTTTCCCTCTCCCTCCCATTTGCTGTGTTCCCTTCAGCCAGCCTCCCCAGTCTCCATTTCTAGGGGGCTGGGAGCAGGGTTTTGTTTGGTGGGACTGTTTGTGATGGGTGAAGTCCAGCTCCGAGCAGCGCCGCTCTCCACTACATCACTAAGTGTGTAAGTAAATACATCTCTCACGCTCTTTCTCTTGGCTCCCTGCTTGGGCAGAAGGTCAACTGGCTTTTCTCCTTGCTTCTGGCTATGTCTGGGTCAGTTGAGCACAGTCTGACACATCCAACAACCCACAGTGGCATCTTCATCCAAACACAGATATGGAAATAGCTCAGGTGATTCCTAGCACAGACACACTACTTCTAATGGGATTTGAGGGGAGAATTTATCCCAGCTTTCCACTGATGGGAACCCCAGACTGTGTCCAGATTTGCCTGCAGCCAGTGTTACTTGTGTGCAGGCAGGACTGGGGATTGTGCTCCTGGAGGAGGGAAGTCAAAGCATGTTCAACATTTTGGTGTGCACATGTGCCCTTGGTCCAGGCATGGGTGGCAGGAGGACACTCAAAGGGGAGGGTGGTCCAACACAGGCTTCTGTTGCTCTCCCAAGGGTCACTGGTGACACTTGGGGTAGGGTTTGCTTGCCCCTCACCCTGTGATGGCTCTGTCTGAGCTGCTTGCCCTTTGTAAAGCATCATGCTGACACAGACAACAGAATATTCTATGATTCTATGATCTGCAGAGGAATTGCCTCTTAAAAAGGCCCATTTCTCACCAGGGCTGTTGTTGGAGCTGGAGATGCCCCTCAACTATGTGAATAGGTACATCTCAGAGGTCTACATAAAGGTAAGATGAATCCTTTTTGGGGTAAATGACTTGGAGAAGTTAAAAAATATTAGATCCTAATTAGTATATTCAAAAAGGACTTACAATATTTTTCTATCAGAGTTTGAGCTGTATAATAAAAAAACCATGTTAGCTAATGTGGTTTTAAACACAAAGTGTGTATGACTACATTCCTTCAAGCCAGAGAGCCCTGTTGGCCCAGCACTGTTTCCAACTTCAGTCAAGAGTAAATGTTTAAAGAGAAGAATAAACTACTTATAGAAAAATAAAGTGTCTGTGCCTCCAGCAATCACTGATGTAGACATCTTCAGGAGACTACATTTATACAACCAGGCTTAACAGCCTCCACTGTGTCTATCTGTTGAAATTTCCCCCTTTTTGGGGCTATTTTAAAATAAAAGTTAAGACCTTGGGTATATCCAGTGGCAATGTCCTGCTTTCCTGGTTTATTCCCAGATGATGAAGCCATGGGTGATTCTGTGCCTTCACAGTGCTCTGGAAAGTGCCTGCTCTGCACCTGGGGCTGTTTGGTGGAGTTAGGCTGACTTCAGACAGGATGATCTTCTACGACTTTTCTGCGACTTCAAAAGAGGTAGGCAAATGTGCCCTACCTGAGGAAGTGACCCCTTGCTTTACCTTATTCTATGACATTAAAAAGAGCAGCTTTGGTGTAGGAGAATGTCGAGCAATGCTCTCATCTCTCAATGCTTAAAAGTGCATAGGGATGAACCACAAGGATAAGCTATAAATGACTTCTGTATCCCATAATGTATCAGTTATAAGCAAATCCTTTATATAAATGAAACCCAGATCCTTTAGATTCCCTTTGAAGAAATCTTGTCCTCTGGCAGCTGGAACTGCAGTGGTGGGAGTGAGAGAGGTAGTGGCTGGAAGACACGGCTGTCTGCTGGAGATAGGATCGACATTCCTGCAAGGGACAACTGCAAATTTGGTGTTGCAGGGAGATTATAAATCCCCTCAGATTTTACTGGTGTTTTTGGAGAGAGAGGGAAAGTAGATTTAGAAAAATATGACACATAGGCAGATGTACACATTTATAAAGTCTAGATGGTAACACTACGCTCTGTGGTGGAAGGTATATTCAGATTTAATGCATTAATTAGTGTAGGACTGATGGAGGGTATATGATCATCTCTGTTTTACAAGGCAGGGGAAGGTTAAGTGATTTGCCTGGGGCCAGAGACTAAATCAGTGTCACAGATGGGATGAGAAAGGAAGAGGCTCCAGTTCAGGCTGGATTCTCAACAGAACAGGCAACACCAGAAAGAAATAAGGCTCAGGCAAAAAGCAGTGGTGGCTTGTCACTTCAGTGTCCATCACACTGCTAAGCAGTGCTGCTAAGTGAAAAGTCCTCTGCCTCCTTTTCTTCTCATCAGATTAAACAGCAGCCAAAACTGTGTCTACATTCTCTACATAGACTCATCTTTGCCTGTTTCACATTTCCTATGTGCTGGAAAATGATTTTATTTTTTTTTTTCTAGAGGTCAGACATCTCAGTGTCCTGAATTTCTCTGCAACAGCAAATACTGCCCCAGCCTGGTCCTGTCACTGCAGCTCCCACTTCGTAAAAAACACGTAGTGCCTATTAGAAAAACAACAATCATGCACTCCAAATAATTAGTGTCATTATTAGTACTGTGGCATAACCTGCAGGGCCCAATTAAGATCCAAACCTTATCACGCTAGGTTGGGGAAACATACATTAACACACAGTTTCAGCTTTGAAGATTTTGCATTTTTAATGGATGGAATTAAGAGTGGGAAAAAGGAACTTATTCTCCCTATTTCACAGGCAGAGCACTGGGACCTGGGGTTATTAACTGAGTTGCCCAAGGTCACATGGGCTGTGTCAAAGGCAGGAGCTGAACCTGTGTTCCTACCTCCTGATCAAGGAGAGCTGTGAGATGGAGCTTAGAACTATGATGTGTCTTTAATACAACAGGGAAAGTAATAACCAGAAGAAAGAGCTTGGGAAGGGAAGAGGGAGGGAGAGGGATGTGTGTGATTGTGTCTCTCACAGCCAGGCTGTTCAATGACTAATAACAGCTGGTCTTGACTGAGATGCTCCAGGGGATGTCGCATTTCATCCCAAGCCACTTAAAGAGCCATCTAGTCTTAGGAAACTCTGAGCCTATAATCTAATGCCCAAATAACAACATTTGTCATTAAGTCATTTTAAGTAGAACATGCACGTATATGTGTGTATATTTACAAATATATTCACACAAAGTGTTTTACTTGTTTAACCTACATCTATATGTATATATAATAACACATGCACATACACACACACACACCCTGCCCTGTCTTAAAATAACATGTCTAAGTTAGGAGTGGGCCTACCACTGCAGCCTGGAAATGTAGATGATTTAAAGGTTATTAACATTTTTAATAACAAAACAAAAGAAGAGGATGTTTAATCGAAATCCATATTTTGTAAAGCTCTGCTCAAAGAAAAGTACTTAAGTAATGGCAAAATGTCCCATTTTATTATTTGAAGAAAAAAAAAATATTTTAATTTCACTTTTTTTTTTTCAAAGTTAAATGCCTCTTTTTACATTATCTTTTGGGAAAGTTTGAGGTTGATATAAAATTTAAGTATTTCAAAGTTAGTCAATTTTTGAATTTAATCTGTGTGCTGAAAAAAAAATCAAACAACAAAAGAGTTGTATTCCAGGTAGAAAAAATGTTACAATGATAAAAAAATCCCATCAAGTGAAACATTAAATGAAAAATTTGATTCCCCCTAGCTGGGAAATATTGTTCCCTCTGCCCCTGTGATTCAGTTCCCTGGGATGAACTCATTCTGGTGGAATCCCAACAGATATAATACACATTGCTCCCCACAGATTGTGTTGTTATCACATGGGAGGGATCTGATCCAGTGATGAGAGGGGTTCAAGGCAGTGGAGACCCTGTTACAGCCACTCAGAGGAGGGTTTAACTCACAGCCCCTGTGGGTACTGGGGGCTCTTGCACTGTAGAAGTGGATTCTGAAAAATATTTCCAGCCAAATAATTTTGTGTTGGTTTGCTACCAAAATGGCCAGTTGTGAATTTCCTATGGTGGAAGGAACCGTAGAGGATGCTGAGCTCCTTCACCAAAGAGCTCAGTTTTGTCCTTAGAAAAGATGCTGGAAAGCAGCTTTTTCCTTGCCACAGAGTGAGCATCCAAAATTAGCAACTTCATGTCACCTTAACCCTCCTGTACTTCAATCTATGAAGAAATGAGAGCAAGAAACCTCTCTCAACACACAGAGGTGTTACAGAGAGAAAGGCATAAATATTTGCAGCACCTTCAGGTGTTAAAGTGATGGGCAATGAGGAAAGGACTGTGTGGAAATGAATCATTCTGTCTTGAGGCAAAACTGTGCTGACATGCAAAAACATTTGTCTTGAGGGTCATGCATCACACAGGGAAGAAAGTAAAATCCTAAAGATTTTGTGATTATGGGAGCTCTGTCCAGCCTCTGCACAGATTAAGGCCTTATAGGAAGAGAAAGAAATGAGGGTGTATTTGCATTCCTTTTGCAGAATGGATGTGTGCAGAACAGCAGCTTTAATCCCAGAATTTAAAAAGTGTTGGACGCTTGACTTGGAGATCTGAGTTACAGTTGTTTGATGTACATTCTCTTTTTGCATCTCTTTGCACAGACACATTAGATAGGCAGCGTATATTTACATTCTGGATTTGTGAAGTTGGAGCTGGACGTTTTTCTAAATTACTGTGAAACTAATGCTTTTCACATCCTGCTCAGTCTTTTTGGGCATCCTCATTTGCACTTCAGCTGGCACAGTTGCAGGTTTGACTTTGTTTTCCTCTTTCTGCTGCGTTTGTGGCTCTCTCCCGATTTCATGTATTCCCATCTTCTGATTGAAGTGACCTTTCCTGTTCACCCTTAAAATTCCACTCAGCCAAAACCTAGTCCTGCCTCCAGGCCTGTAACTTCGGCCTCTGTGTCCTAGGACAATGGGGTGAGGAAGGAAAAATAAGGGACATTCCTGCAGGTCCTCGGTGTGTGGATAACAAACAGGGCACAAGAGGCAGGCAGGTAAATCAGAAATCTCTCCATTAGCTGGTTAAGCATTTTGGAATGACACCAGGTACATTAAGAGGTGGCAGCCACAATGGAGGGACATTGGCCATTTGATATTCATGAGATGAAGAAGGTTTAACAAGAGAAAAGGAAGGGGGAGGGAGGGATGTGGGCTTTCTAATGTAAACACCATTATCATTTGAAAATCAATTAGCTCCTTGCACCGAGGGAATGACGAGACTTAAGGCCCTTTTCTGAACTGCTATTGTGAGCCTGGGTTATTTACTTTAATTAAGAGGAGACAGAGTGGATTATTGTCTCAAACTAAGGAGTTGGGAAGAGTCAGAAAATTACACTCTACCTCACTGCACAACAAAGCCCGGGAAAGAGACAGGCTCCAAACCCAGCAAAGTCGAAAAGAAATTAGCCTTTAATCTGGATTCGTCCTACATAAGGAGCAATCAAAAGGAAGGAAGGTTTGGAGCCTCCTTGCTAAGCACCAGGCATGACATTGCAGTGGCTGCCACTGCCAGCTCTTCTGCTGGAACTTAATATTGGTTCTGGGAGAGGCTTCTTCCCCTGGAAAGGTTAGAGTTTGAGAGCAAAGATTTCCTTTTTCCTAAAACTTGACACGTTGAAATGTCAGGTGTAGGGCTTTGCTTCCTCCTGCCCTCCAATACAATAATGGAGCAATGCATTATTCTAGAAAGAAATCTAATTGTTGATGCAAAGATGTGTCTCCTGGATGAAGATGCTAATACTTTTTTTGGCTCTTATTTAATTTAAGCAGCTCGGATTAAAAAATTAGGAAGAAAAAAAAGAAAAAAGAGAGAAAAAAAGAGAAGGATTTTGGCAAGTGACTAATCCACAATATTGTCTTATTTGGCATATGGAGAAACACCCCCTGAGGTATCTAATACTGAGATGTTTCAGCTCTGTTTTGCATTGCCCACTCTTACTCTGCATACTCTAAATATGTATTAAGTCAGTCGAGCATGGCAGCTGCTGAAGGAGTTGCCACAGCTTACTGGGTAAATAATGATCGTTTTTTAAATCACCTAAATGCGTATCTACCCCAAAGACCATGGCAGTGGCTTATGGGAATGCTGATTTGCATTTTAAAAATTTTGCTCAGATGTATTTGCAGTTGCTGTGCCTCCCACTGATTGCTCCATTCTTCAGTTTTAAGTCCAGGGCCCAATTCTGCTCTCAGTTGTGAATGGGAGAATAAGGACTGACATCATTTAAATCAGCAATGCGAAGACAAACTGAGGAAAATCTCAGTGTGATGAGTTTTACCAGGAATGCAAACTAGCACTGAGATTTTTTTGGTGATTTTGCAGCTTTAAAAAGAAATTGGTAATAACTGAAGAGCACCTTTTATTCGGGGTGGGGTGTAAGGAGGGCTGTAATGGCACAGATAGGCCAAAGATGAGTTCCCGTCCAACTTCATGCTGAAGCAGGGAAGAGACAGATCATGTGTAAATGATCTCAATCAGGCTCTGCTACACCTCTAGAAAGCGTCTTCCCAAAACAAGGCTTTGAGGTCTGTTTAGGACCTTTTTTGCTCATGGAGAGAAAAATACTGTATTATTCTGAATACTGACACCCATCCAAGCTCATCAGCTCTTAATCCTTCACAAAACTGGGACCATCCTCTATGTTTTTTCAACAGAGACCCCTTGGCCTACAGCAAACCCAGAAACATGGCTCTGGAAGGAAATGGATGAGACAGCTTTTCAGAGGGCCCTGGGGAACAAAACACTTGTTACTTCATGCAACACAAAGAAAGCATATTGTTATATATATCCAGTCAGAGTTCCTCTATGCATTCAGGACTCTATTCCTCCAGCCCACAGACTCTGCTCCTCCTTTGCATCTGGAATCCTTCTTTCTCATTTGGTCCTGCAATAAACCAGACCCTTTTCATATGAGGACCATTCTCTGTTTTCTCTTCATGTTTCCCATGGATAAGTGCCCACCCATTCACTTTAGGTCTTGTTGAAATGCCTGCCCTGGCTCTGGGGTCCAGCAAAGCTGAAATGTGTTGAGTTCCAGCTGAGTGTTGGTTTGGCTCTTTCATCTCTTTTGTGAGTCTGTACATTTTGCAAGCTGGGCAACTAGACCAGACCTAGTGACTTGCACCTCAGCTGTGTCCTGTGACTCTTCCACTGCCTCTCCTTGCTCCCTTGAGCAAAGTCTATGAGATTCAAGGTGCACAGACCTTCAGGTAGGAAGGAAATTGGCCATGAATCAGGCTTCGAGACCCTTGGAGATGAAGAACTGGA
>VZTT01037337.1:84277-100374 GCA_013400855.1 Buphagus erythrorhynchus | reverse complement strand
AAGGGAGGTTTGTTGGTTAGTCCAGTGGAAATTCTCCATTCTATGTCAGACCTGTGCTTTAATCTTGGTCTTACAGGGAAAGAACAAAGAGCAAGCCAACCAGAATTTGGGATGGTATGATATTATCAGCAATAGCAGTCTACTGCTTCTCTGCCAGGGTGCTGAGGACTCACACACTTGGGACACTGAGAAGCCAAAACAAACAAAGGGCTCTGCTGGGGAGAGGAAGGTGTTGGCATAAATCACTTCAAAGCTGCAGCTCTAGTATCTAACCCAACATGGGGATGTTTCTTCATATCCTATCTAGGAGATTGGCCATTGGTGGTGCAGCAGAAGCTGAAAATGTTGTGAATGGTGTGTTTAGTAGTGGTAGATGGTTTGTTATACCTCAGAGACTGATTAAGGGTTTCCTCTGTGGTAAATCTGCAAGAAACCTGTAGACTCCTTAACAAGTAAAATAATAGATAATAATGACAGAAAATAATTATTGTTAAATGAAAGAGAAGAATACAGAAAAGGAGACAGTGTTTTGGCTGCCTGAGGATCACTGGACACCTCAAGGACACTTCTATGGCACACTCACGGTGAGAGGTGGGAGGTCTGGGTCCTTTCCTGCACTCTGCCATGAATTCCTTTTATGATTTGGTCCCATTATTTCCTTTTCTGAAATTTCAGTTTTCCTTTAACTCATGGTACAGGAAAATGGTGCTTGAGGTATTTAGGGATAACAGCAGGGCATTGAGGACTGTTAGGTAGCACGAGATACCATGGCAAAAGCAGGTCCTCAGCTGGAGGTGACAACCATGATTTACACAAGCTAAGGATCTGGCTCCCCCTTTTCTAGCATGTCAGTGCACATCCATCTTTATGCCAGCAACATCCAGGCCCCAACTACAAGCATTTAATAAATTTAAGGAAGTTCCTGTTTTGATCTTTTGTTATTATCAGTGTTATTACGAATGCAAACAATAACCAGAACAATTGTAGTCATCAATGGA
The DNA here is from genome assembly GCA_013400855.1 of Buphagus erythrorhynchus. Classification (NCBI taxonomy): domain Eukaryota; kingdom Metazoa; phylum Chordata; class Aves; order Passeriformes; family Sturnidae; genus Buphagus; species Buphagus erythrorhynchus. The sequence continues at coordinate 99,376 of VZTT01037337.1, read as the reverse complement.
GCTATTGGTGAAGAACACAGAGCTTTCCTGCTTAGACACAACTATGAAGAGAACTGTTTACTTAGCCAGACTGTCCTTTTATAGTTACCAACAGGAAGTGCTTGCAATGTTTGTGTAAGAAGGAGACTTCAAGTTATCCCAAATCATCTCTTCAAAGGCACGTGAGAACAGAATGTTAAGTTTTAAAAAAAGTCTCACCGCCCTTTTTTTGTGCTTTGTGAGTGAGCACATCTGCTTTTGATGGACTTCACAGCTTTTTGCCTATGTCTTTACAGTCCAGGTTTGTCACATTCTCACCTCAAAATGGAAAAGTTTTGGATGAAAATCCACTTTTGTTTTTTGGCTTCTCCTGAGTCTCTGTAAACACTGGTAGACAGTGTAAGGCAAACCTGACCCAACAGCCTCTAATATTGCACATCCAGGCTTCTGCCAAGCTGAGGACTAACGTGTGGGTAGGAGTGGGACTGGCTGGAGTGGGAAGAGTGAATACCCACGATAGCTGAGGTGGGATATCAGGAGAAGGTTCTTCACCCAGAGTGTGTTTGGGCTCTCCAGAGACATGGACACAGCACATGCCCTGACAGAGCTCAAGAAGTGTGTGGACAATGCTGTCAGACCCATGGTGGGATTCCTGGGGTGGTCCTGTGAGGGATCAGAAGCTGGACTCGATGATCCATGTGGATCCCTTTCAACTCAGGAGATTCTAGGATTCTGTGAAGAACATGGGGCACCACAGTTTTTGTCAGCTACAGGAGAAGAGTACAGGGAACTCACTGTGTTTTTAGCAGACTAACCAGGATATCTCTTTATAAACAAAAAGAGACTGTAGCCGACATCAATTAGTGCTTAGTTTTATTTCTGTTTTGTTTCTTGTTGCAGAGAATTATACAACTGCAGTTCAAAAAGTCTCTCAGCTTACACCTCAATAAATCAATGTTGCCCACAGTTCAAATATCAGACTTACTTCAGTTAATGGGTTTTTGTCATTTAAATCTTCAAATTTACCTGTTCATACCCATTAATACATGGTTGGTGGACTGAGATGTTTTGCAACCTAGATAATGGAAACTTTTATGAGCACTAGAGCTGGGGCCTTGTAGCTGATCTCACACAGGTAAGAAAGGACTGGTCTGCACATGCAGCTGTCCCCTTGCTATATGGTACCATGCATAAACCAATTTAATATGTGAGTCCCATTAGGAGTAGGAACTATTTAATCCCCATTTTACACAGGGGGAGAAGGAAGCAGAGAGAAAAATTAGGGGACTTGCCCAAAGTCAGACAGGAAACCTGTGGTAGAACCAGGATATGAACATAGATTTCCTGAGCCTCCATTTGCTGCATTAACCACAAGCTCTTCCTTCCTCTCTTGTTTGGGAGAAATGACAAGGTTTCTTTAACATGAGAGGTGCCCTGCAGGGACTCAGCCTCCACATTTCATGTGGAGAAGATGCTCTAGACAAGAGACATCCTTGCTCTGAAGAACATCCCTGCAAAGTATTTGTGTGTTTGTACCAGAGGAAACCAATCACCCATAGAGGTATCTTCCCCTTTCTCCTTGGCACGGGGTTTTGTTGGTGTAGGAAGGCTGTGTTGGAGTTCCAGGAATGTGGAGTTTGGTTATCATGGGTATTTCTGTGAAAACCACAGGCATGGGAGGTGTTTTTTGCCTTTACTCCTACATGTGAATATCTACATTGTGAAATTCAGCTGATAACCTGATGGTCAGTTCAGGGCAGGGCCATAGGTTAATTTGGGGAGTTAGATAAACCACACAAGGTGAAGCTGCCTTTGTTGGACTTAATGCCAGCTCTGGGACATGGCAAAAAATGTTAATTTCTAAGTTCAGAGAAAAGTTCTCTCCCAGGTGTCAGTGGAAAACATGCAGCATGGGCAACCCCTTCTGCATGGGCAACAGGGGCTAGAACAATGCTGGCCTTGTGTGTCAGTGGGTAGGAATGTCAGTCCAGCATAAAACCCCTCTCCTCCATCAGAGACATGCTGGGGAAAAAATGGGCCAGAGACATTATACCACCAGGCCTATGGAATTTTGTGAGACCAAAATTTCCTTTAGGTGATGTTGCTATCTCAATTTGCAAAGGAGAGATTCTTTCCCCCTGGAATTCACTGCCACTGCTCTACAGGACAATGAGGAGAGGTAAGCAGCACCTTGGATTTCTTCTCTCTGCTTGTGCAACCAAACCACCATTCACAAGAGGGACTTTTCAAATCATGCACATATAATACAAAAGGAATTATGTTGTCAGTGGCATCACCTTTGATAACAAAGGACAATACAGTAATAATATGGTATTTTCTTGTGCAGGTTGCACAAAAAGGACACTCCCAAGTAAGTTTTTGTGGTTATTTTTTGTGGCAATCTATCTATCTTCTATCATGTTGCTCTTCTATCATGTTGCCCTGACATCAACACAGGGACCAGAGAGAGCCCACGTGTCTTTTATTCTCAGGCATGTTGGTGACTGGAACCATCTCACCTCTAAATTCCTCTCGGTGAGGACTCAGCTGCTCTTCCTGGATGACTTTTGTGCTGAGCACAGAATCTGTCTGCTCGTGGAGAAAACAGAAATTTCCCCATCTCACCACAATATCATCTCTCCCTATCTATCCCTGTGCTAAACAAATGGGAGTGCATTTGGTAACCATCCACAGGGATTTTCCTGCAGGAGGAATATTGTCTGAAGAAGGCTGCAGCTCCCCAGCAAGGCCTGGTGTGAGATGCTATCACCCAGCATAACCCCAGGCACCAGGAGCAGGAGGAGCAGGGATAGTCTAAAGGCTGGCCTGGAAGATCTGCTGCCTTTGTTACACTGATCTGCCATTACTCTGCTCTGGGAAATGTGCTTTTATCTGGAATATCGAGGCTAGTTTTTCTGCTTGGTTTAATGACAGCATCCTGAAACATTCTCACCAGCCTAGCATGGGCTAAGAAAGGGCAAGCAAAGATTGTTGATGGTGCTTAAATTCATTTAGAGGATGAGAATAATATCAGACATCCTGTTAAAAATTGATCTCAAGGTCTTTGGCAGCATACTGAACATTATTTCAGTGTTTTGCCAATAGTTACCTGTCTATTACATGCACATTCCATTGTTATAATTTTTATTAAGCTAACAAAGATGAACCCAGATAGAAGGAAAAAAATATTTTAAAGTGCATCCTTCCCTAGCCAGATGTTTGTCTTCCTTTAGTCAAATGCAGATTAATTTCTCTCTATCATTTTTTTTTCTTTTTCTTTCATATAGTTTCAACTATGTTTTTCTCAGAAAGCCATTTAAATTATTTCTTAAGAATTTGTATGTATTCAAGATCTTATTCAACTTGAAAGTTTATGACAAATTAATATATTTCAGGTCAAATCCTTAGGATTTGGGACTCTTAAAAGTGAGTACATAGAACTAAATAGACTGCTAAAAATGATAATGAAAAATTGTGATAGCCTTCCCCCTTTGTTATTCACAATATCACACTGGGTTGCATCTCAGTTCTTTGACTCCAGCTTAATATTGGTGTCTTCAATGGGGCGTCCCTGTGGATTTAAATGTTACTAACATGTATAAGCATAGACTTATCTCATTCTTATCAACAACAAATTTTCAGAGAGCTGCCAATGTGTCAAAATTCTTGCTGAGTCCCCAAAGTTTGTTGTATTTCCTTATAACTGTTTATGTAAATTCCCACAAACTCATATGCACTGAAAACCCAGCAGAAATCTTCTGATACTACTGCATTCCTCCTCTTCCTCAAAACCTTTGACAGCAAGTCACACTCTGCCTTTTGAAAGGAACAGCTATTTTTATTCCTGTTACAAAAGGTTTTCCAAACTCCACATGCATTGTTATGTCTCTCAAATGCATTACATCACATGGCTCTCCTGAAAGGTGTCCAAACTCTGCATTAAAACGCTTGTGGGAAAAGTTGAAAAAATAAATGGTTTATGTTAAATGGTATTTTGAAAGGGGAATGAAGTGTATTGCACTGATATGGAAAGGTAGTGTAGTAATGAATGCTTTGGGTTTGAATTAAGTGTTATGCTCTCCCTCATTAAACTCCATTCTGAAATTATGCAGACTTGTGTGTGTCTTCCCCCTCTTTCCTCCATTTCCACTGAGTACAACTGAAGAGTGGTGAAGGATGAACTCTGAACATCATGCCATGAAAAACGTCACCAAAGCAGGTGGGTTTACATTAAATTAGGAGAGAATCTGATCTGCCCATATTTCAAATACCTGCTTGGAAAACTCTGGCAAGCAGCAGACCCAGCCTGTTCCTCACAGCTTGGTGTGACCAGCAAAGCCATTGCTGCTCCAGCTCAGGCTGAGGCAAGAACAGTGTTTAATGTTTCCCACAGCACATTCTTGCTGAGTGTGGTGGAATTTGGCCAGTAGCTTTTGGAGACTATTGATATTCAAGGCCTTTATAATGAGACTTTTGTTCTAAAAAGGTTTATCCACACTGTGCTGTTGTGGTGTTCCCATGGGTCCCACAAGGACAAATATTCTGACTGGTGTGGCCTTGGGATACTCTGAGGACACCATGAGGTATCACCTTGCTTGAATGAAGGGAAATTTAGAGCCATTGCCCTCCGTAACATCTTCCAGGATCTCTTAATATGATTTTCTGGACAAGTCCAAATCTGGAAAGCTACCTGCCTGAAGCATCCAAAGTCTTCAAAAACATATCCCACAAAACCATGTGTTGCTCTCTCAGCACTCCACAGTTCCCTACATTTCAAAAGTTTGGAGATGTACCCAACTTTTTCCTGGAATCAGCCAAGTCCAGAAGAGCATGGAATGGCTGCACATCACATCCCAACCAAACACATGACAAAAATACTCTGCTGGCCTTCCTTGGGCCAACTCCAGCACCAAGTTCCCAGAGGTCTCATCCTGGACTGGGATAATAATGTGAGCATTGCAAGCACCTGCTGGGCAGGGATGGTGGCTGAGGGGAAGCTTATGAGCCCCAAAGAGGGTTTTGGTTCACTATTTATAGTTTAGTGTTCTCTTTAAGGGATGGATTGTCTGGCTTTGGGAAAGAAAGCAATGTGGCAGTTAATGAGGGGTTCTATGCTGGCAGTGTGAGTCACTCATTTAGGGGATCTCTCAGGGAATTCTCTCTTTGCTCTGTCCATTTTCAGGTTTTACAAGCTTTTGGCAGAATTCAGGGGCCTCATTGCCCAGGCTGGGAAATTCTGACAAGGCTGGCTTGTTGAGAAAGTTGTTTTCCTCTGAAGGTACCTATGTCCCAGCAGATGGTTGGATGGCCAGCAGAGGTGAGATGCATAGCAAAAGGGTCAAGAGAAATGACATCCCACACTTATCTACCCTGCTCTTGATTGTCTGGGAATTCAAAGTAAACAGGGATCATAAAGTGGAAGGTACCATTTAAACCTTGCACTATTACAGGTTCATGCTTTATTAGCTGCTTCTACTAATTTCTTTACTTATTTGCTAATAAATATTAATAAAAATTTTGGAAGCTGCAAATCTACACTCACAGAGTCCAAACCCACAGCAATAATTTCAGAATACTTCCTGTAGCCTATTTCATCTTAGACAGTGGCTTCAAAGGAATATTTTTTTATCCTAAAATAGTTGTCCCTCATTGCCTTCTAGATGTCCTTGCATCTTTGCCATGACAATAGAGGGAATGTTGACAATTATCTTGCACTGGATGCCTAAAACCTAAATAGATGAAGATATGCTCTTATTTTCATCCTTAATTTAAGTACTGTAAGTTTGAAGAAGGAAATCTAAGCTCTTACTGCTTGTTGGAAAACATTTGCCAGTTTGTCCTCTAGACACTTACCCTGCCTGGTTTCCACTGCATTTCTGGATGCTCTAGTTCTCCCCAAAACACCTTTTAAAACAGCTTCTTCACTTGTTCCTCTCATCACTACAAGCCCTTCTTTGCCTCATTCCTTCTTCTGGGGTAGTTCAAGATTATCTGTACCTCTAAGGCTCTAGCAAATGCTGCCCACAAGGATGTGTTTTCTCATCTTTGCTTCCTGTTCCCTTGAGAATCTTTAGCTTGATGCTGCACTGTACTGCATGGATTGGGTCCTCCTTTAAATACCACTGGTGCTGCTCCCAAAAAGATCAGGCTGAGGATGAGGACACCTGCATTGCAGTCTCAGCAGCCTCCTCCCCTTCCTGGGCCATGATGGCCTGGTTGTCCTCATGAGAATGACAAAGAGACTGAATTTTATAAAACATCAGAATAATATTGCAAAGGCCCAGATTTACAAATTTTCACACTGTGTGGTTGTGCCTGTCAGCAATGAGTGATACACCAAATGCAGTGGAAGTGATGTGAAGATGCTGGAGATTTCAGCCTTCCTACATCTTCATTTCAGGCATTCAGAGGCAATTATCACAGCAGAAATTTACTATGATTGGAAAAGACTGAGCACTGTCTGCAGAAACTGAAAGGATTGACTTAGTTTTGTTCTATTTCTATATTTAAGATAATTTGCCATTCCAGAGCTGTTTCCCAGCATAGCAGCTGAGAGCCCATGTGGCACCTGGGAAGGTGAAAAAGAAGGACATTTTAAAGAAACCAGACAATAGTTTCCTTTTGTTTTGTAAATGCATTTGCAGTTTGCTAAAACAACAAAATAAGACATTTTATGCATCTTGTTCCTTAATTGAATGACAGACCAGAGCCTCAACTCTGTATCCTTGAACTGCAATCAATTTAGTGCCATGGGAAATTCATTTCCAAAACCCATTTTTCGTGGTGAACACAGAAACTGTTCGTGTTCCTCTCAAGGCTTCTGCCACTGCTGCTGATGTCATCCCGTCACTAGAGATCCTTCTGCCCAGGAGCCTTTGAGAGCCCTGCCAGGGATTTCAGTATGACTGGGAACCACTTTGTTGCCCATGTATCATCAAAAAATTTCTTCCATGCCAGGATCAGACCAGTCTTGTGTTTTACAACCCACTTGACAGGCATGGAGATGATGATTTATTTTCACTGGCCTATAGTGGCTTCATGATGGCCCAGCTGAGACAAGTATATATTTTTTTTAAGGAACTTGCTTTTAAAGGAAGTTGACATGGTTACCTGGAACAACATTTAGCAATATTTTCAATTATTCTCTTGTTCATGAATGTACACATTTCCTTTAAGAGGATATATGCCTAAACCACAGTGCATGGACATGAGTCAATAAAGGAAGCAATTCTTGCAAGCTTGTGTGCATCTATACAGTTTCTCAAAAACAGACCATGGCAGCAGAATTGCAAGACAAGTTACTGTCATCTGAAAACAGGACCTGCTATAAAATACTGGTCTGTAATGTTGGATCAGTGAGGACAGTGGTAAACAAAGCCTAAATGAACTGTGTCAGGACTTGAATTTATAGATTAATTATTATATTATAACATTAATATCATTATATTTAAATTAATTATATTATAATTAACATATATTAATTATTAAATATATATTAAATATATATTTATATATTAAAAATTTATATTGATATATTAAGGTTATAAGACTTCCAAGGTCATTGAGTGCAACTATTAACCTAAACTGCTAGGTGCCCTGTCCTAAATCATGTCCCTAAGCACCACACCTACACATTTTGTGAACAATTGCAGGCATGTTGATTCTATCTCATCCTTGGGCATCCTCTTCCAATGCTTTACCACCCTTTCAGTGAAGAATTTTTTCCTACTGCCCAATCTAAACCTCTATGTATCTATACAAATGTCATCCAGTTTGCAATTTTCAGTAAAAATAAAAATAGAATCAGTCACCCTTATTTTTAAGATCTCAAGTTTCAAACCAAAGTCAAAAGTTTGTTTGGCTCTTTGCAGTTTGAACACCTGTGTAAAAGTAAGAAAAGGAGGGAGGGAGGGAGTGGGTGAGAAAAACCTCACAATTTTTTTTTTCTCTCGTGTTTTTTTGCAACTCTCTGTATTTTTCTGCAGGTCTTCAGGCAGTTTGTGTGTCACAAGGTTTTTTTTACTCCATCCAGTCTGGCAGACAAGGAAAATGCACATTTTGGCATCAGAATAGAATTCCAGGGTGACTTAAAAATTGTGTGATGGCTGATTTTTGCCCTGTGTCAGCACTATGCGATGCACTGGCCTTGCATATATTTTATATCACATATATTTTTATATTTCATGTAAACATGAAATGGAGAAATGAAAAAAAAAAAAAGAACAAAATAAAAAATTGGGGAAAAAATGTACTTGAAGACTCAACTGATGCCCTCAAGGGCATGTTCTGCAGGCTGGTGCAGGGCAGAGCAATCTGAGCAACGCCTGGGTACAGTGAGCTGAAAGCAGAGCAGCTGCACTGTGTCTGAAACTTCTGACAGGAAACAGCCCTGACATGGGGCTGGGAACTGTCCCTCAAATGCTGGAAGGCTCTCAGCATTCTCAGCACTTAGCTTTTTGCAGGAGAAACCCACAGCTCCTCTGGTGCCCAGATTACAGAGCCCACACTGCTGCAGCCTCTGCAGCTCCAGCTTTTCCTGTGTCAGCATCCCCAGTGCTGCCCAGGGGAGATGGGCACAGCTTCTGCTCAGCCTCCCACCTCCCAGGCTGGGCTTCCAGCTCAGCACTGGGCCAGTTTTCCTCCTGGTACACTTTGAGAACTTTTAAAGTAGTGCAGCAGAAGGAGCACAGGAGCCCCTTTGCCATGCACAGCAGCAATATTATATTAATAATGCCAAGTCACTGCCCACAGACAGGAAAACATCACAGGACATGTCAGGCGAGATGTGAAACTCAGGACAGCAAAGTGAGTTTATAAGCATCCCAAAGGTCAATATAAGGCGTGCTGAAACTTGATTTTGCATTTTACACAAAGCATAAACCTTGCTGCATACAAACACACGTATGTAGATACCCCTACATGCACAGTACATGCACGAAAACCTTTTTCTAATTTTCTTTTTCTTTTTTTTTATTACTTTTTGATAGGCATGTTGTGGAAAATGTGTTTCTCTGTGGGTCTGGCGACAGGCAAATGTTTATGTGGGTGCTAAAAAAAAAAAAAAATGGAGAAGGTGTGAGGCATATATTCAGAGAGCCAGAAAGCCACACACAGGCTTCTATTTATAGCAGCTTCGTGGTGAAATAGAGAAAACGAACGGCAGCTTCTATCTGCTGCTCCTAACTGAAGTTAGATGAGAGCGACTACAGCACTGAGGGTCTCTTTGTAGTTATAACTGACACCAAAAGTGATGAGTTAGCTGTTTCCTCTGCGACCCTCTCGAGCAGGTGAAGGACTCAACCGCTGCGCCACCGGGGCGGAACGGGCTGGCGCTGCCTCGGCGCCTGGAAATGCTCCCTGCACCCCGGGGAGCCCAGGGCAAAAAGCAGAAATTGCCAATTTTTTCCTAAGCACCATGGCTAGACTCTGTCTCCCAAGCTGGCTTCCCAGAGCAGCTGAAGAATTCATGGTCCAGGTGCAGTGGGGTGTATGGGCATTTTAGTTTCTTTCTGGTTGCACCTGTTGGAAAGGGAAATACACAGAAATGCACAGGGTTCTAGGAATAGAGCTGAGGTCTGAGGTCATGGTTCAAACTCACTGATGGTTTCTTATGCCAGTAATAGAATGACAGCAGTTCTGCTAGTTCTGCTCTTTTTGTTCAATGGGTTCTTCTAAAATGGGATTAACTAGATATGTTCTTACTGATATGATCCCATTGCTGCATAGTATAAGTGGATTGACTTATGTGGAGAGTACAGTGGGCCTGGGAACTTGGTGGTGAAGTATTAAAAATTCAGTTTTCAGCTTCTCTGCTTAAATTGGGGTAGTGGCTTTAAACTGAGAGTGAGTTTAGTTTAGATATCAGGAAGGAATTCTCTATTGTGAGAGGTCCTGGCACAGGTTGGCCAGAGAAGCTGTGGCTGCCCCATCCCTGGAAGTGTCCAAGGCTAGGTTGGACAGGGCTTGGAGCAACCTGGGATAGTGGAAGGTGTCCCAGTGCATGGCAGGGGGTTGGAACTTGATGATCTTTAATGATCATCCAACCCAGCCCATTCTGTGATTCTCTGATTTATTTTTTCTGCTTTCTTTCTTTTCTCATTTCTTTCCTGAGGACAGGAGTTCAAATATTTTCCTGCTGGAAGCTGAAATATTCAGTAGGTGAGGAGGCACCTCATCTTTCCCCATGAAGGCTGCTCTTTGCAGGGGCCAGTGCTGGCCACTGCTCTGACTTTTACCCTGGTATAGGACCTTGTCTCTTCCTCAGCTGCTCATTTCATGACACCTCCAAATCACACCACTTGTGTGCAAATCATGGATTGCTCCATTAGGAGGTGGGGACCATCAATTTTCTGTTTGTTTGGATGGTGGAAGTGGGTTTGGCACCTGGAAAATTACAGGGCTGGGAGCAGAATATCAAGTTCCTGCCTTAGGTCCAGACCAGTAATGGTAAAAAATCTATCTTAAAGCAAAACTCTTTTCCCCCAACTTTTTTTTTCTTTAATTTTATAAAATACAAAGAATGCAAGCAGATAGAAATATTTTGTGAGCTGGTGTTTGTTGGAGCACACAACTTGCTCAGAAGAAAAAAATCTTGAATTATTAAAGAGCGGCAAAACTCCATTTTCATGTTTTAAAATTAAGTATATTGACATTTTTCTTTAAGAGGCAGTTTTGATTTTCAGTTGGAGTCAATGTAGTTAAAAAAAAACAAACCCTAAAAGATTAATAAAAAAATATACGCATGGATTCATTTTGAATGAAATTGATATTTTATGAATTAATCTTTGAATTATATTGACTCACCAAAAATTTTACTTTTTTATTTCTGAGTTGATCTAAATTTTTACCAAACTCTGCATTTTAAAAAAGGAAATGAACTAATAAATTAGATATTTGCACAGCCCCACAATAATATTAAGCAGTGAGCTTTGCCTACTCCTTTGTCATCTAGAATCACTAGTGAAGAAATTAATTTTAGCTTCTTTTTCATTCTAACGTTTCTTTGTTTCATTCATTCAATATTAAAAATGCTTTGGTTGAACAAACTGATCACGTGCTGCACTGTCTGTTCCTTGACTGAAGCAGGGCATATCTCTTGGAGATTATCAACATGTTAGACTTCAGATATCACTCTAACTCTATTTTAAGACCCACGTGTGTTATGTGAGTTCTCCTGTGTCTAATATCCTTGCTGAGTTTAGAACAATGTGTGTCATTTTGGGGTAATGTCTCAGTGACAGAACTGACTTGACAAACTCTTTTCTCAGACATGAATCTGGCCTCCTGGTGCAAGTGTGACTTTGAAGACATTCACTCTGAGGAAATTCTTGCATTTTTGTTGATGAATCTTGGTATTCACTTGAATTTTCATAATTTCTGCTCTGTCAATAAACTATTTTTCTAGGTGCTGATGAAGAGAGATCCCAGGGAGGGACAAATGCTGATGAGATTATTTTCTTCAAATCATAGAATCATTAAAGTTGGAAAAGACCTCTAAGAATATAGAGTCCAGCTGTTAACCCAGAACTGCCAAATTCAGCACTAAAATTTGTCCCTAAGCACCACATCGACATGTTTTCTGAATATTTCCAAGATTGGTGATTCCACCACTTACTTGGGCAGCTTGTTCCAATGCTTGACCACCTTTCCAGTGAAGAATTTTTTCTTAATATCCAATCTAAACCTCACCATCTTGAGGCCATTTAGTGTTGTCCTATTGCTCATTACCTGAGAGACCCTGCCAATCCCTGCCTTTCAAGCAATAACTGAAAGGAATGATTTTGTGGCAAAATTTTTGTTTAATCTTGGCCACTGTTCATTCTGTCTTCATTATGCTGCTTTTCTTGTAAAAAATTTTTGAGAAAAAACCCCAAACCTCAAAACTTTAAAAGTATAGGTCCTACACAAGTCCCAGCAGTCAAAATACACTCTGTTATAGAGAAGACCAGCAAGATCTTTGCAAAATAAAGGTGGGACATTTTGCTCACTCCCACTTTGCTCATGTTCTAGACCAAAAGTAAATGTTAAAAGCTTGGCTTTGTAATCAGCTGCAGGTCGATGGGGACAAGCCAGGTAATCCCTAATCCACATCAAGCCAGCACTCTGGGTGTGGCTGGGACACACAAGAACAATGATTTGCACTGTACCTCAGTTGCTCAACCAACTTCTTGGGTAATTTGCCCCACTGCAATGCCAGGAGAAGCCTTGCTCAAGGTCCTGTCTGTGATGAGACATTGTCCTCGCCCCAGAGAGCTTCCAGCTGTAGGGACAAAGACAACAAGTAGGGAAACAGTAGGAAAAATATAGCCCAGGGTCATAAAACAGGCCAGTGATGGAAAACCACATTTCTCTCTCTTACTGTGCCCATGCTGTCATGGAAGTAGATGTGGTGAAGACATGTTTGTCCTGGGGTTTTTAGGCACATTTCTATATTTGTTAGTTTAGCACAGTTATGATGTTTTAGAGCAGGGACCATGTAACTGCTGGTTCTCAGCCTAGGGTAAAACACATCTTGATGTACTTGATTTTAAACTTGCTTTAGGAAGATATGTTAGAGTACAGCTTCAGTTCTCTAATCAGAGCAACAATACAAGCAATACAAGTCCTTCAGTATTTGCTCCAAGGCAACTCATGGTGTGGTGGGCTTCAGGGATGAAGGACTGACTTCAGCAAATCCACTCCAGCCAAAAAAATTCCCATTCTTTTCATTGTAATTTTATGTCAGGTTAGCACAGGCAGCTTTGAGTCAGGCAACTCAGTTATTCTGAAGTTAAGGAAAAAGCCCCCAACCCAGCTTTTTCAGAAGTCAAGCCCTAAATCTGGACTTAGCTCAAGGGCTCACCTTCCCTTGGAACACTTGGTGGATCAGCACTGCAATTAGTTAAATGTATTACAAATGTAATTGTGGGCATTCCTTCAGAGCCTACCCAGCTCTCTCTTTTTAAACTAAGTTAATCTTTGGCGTAAATGAGAATTTACCCAATGTATTGGGGGAGAGGGGAAAGCAGCAGTTCCTGAAGGAAACTATCAATAACGAGAAACACATTTTCTAGAGCTCTCTGTGCATGGGGGTCTATGAACTGTCTCAAAACAGGAGCAAGGAGGTTTCATTGGAAACAACAGCTCCTCTATAGTCCTCAGGTGCAGCAGTTGGACTTTTTTTTTTCTTTTTCCAATACAAAAAGCCACCCTTTACCAAACTCCCATCTTGTACTAGACTGAACCAAACCTGAGCAAAAGCTGGGGCTGGCAAAGCTCCAGTTGAGCGCAGGAGGTATGCTCAAAAGCAGGAAGCTGTGGCAAAGCTGAGTCGCTGAAAAGCTGCTGGAGCTAATATATTGTGGTCATGGGGATAGGCAGCAGCCTCTGAGTAGTGATGGGAAGACTCAAAAGCACCTTCAAAACAGGCTTGAGAAATACTGCTGATCTTTGCTGTTTGGCTGGGCTGTCGCGCTCGGGGTTACGCTTGAAGCTTTTAGAACGTCTCTCGCCGTCGGAGAGGTGAGGAGGGTTTATCCCTGAGCCCTGCACAAGCCTGTGCACTGAGATGCAGAGGTGAAAGGCTTTGAAGGTGAAAGGGATGCGTAGGATTGGGCTCATCTGGCAGCATTTGTGACGGCAGCTGAGGCCCAGCAGGTCGTAAACACTCTCTGGTGAAGAGCTGCCTTCCCCACCTCTTCCCGTGGCAGCACGAAAAGCCAGACGTGCGCTCGTGGACTGACTAATTCTTTTATGGGGCAGAAAAAAAAAGGTACTGGCTGTGAAGCCAATAAAAAAAACCACCAGGTGGTCAAGACATTATGAAGGCCCATTGTTCTAGGAGATTGTTTCATTCATTAATATGAACTGTGATGATGAGAACAGGATGCGTAATATTGACATGTGGGGTAGGGAGCAAGGAGATGGAATGGGTGAGGTGAGGTCTCCCTTTCCTTCTCTGGCCACCCTTGGGAGGGGGAAGGAGTGGCTGTGTTTCAGAACTGAAAAACCAGTGCAAGGGGAGATAAAGGGAGGACTTCCCAGTTTCTCAGGGGGGAGGTAGCTGCTTCCTTATAATGTCACAGTTCATTAGGGAGCTGCAGCCAGTACATGTGGAGGGAGGGACATGCTCCTGTCTCCATAATTGGAGTTGTGATCTCTACCCTTCTAAATTCCCGTGGGTGCCTGCCCTTGCAGCTGTTTTGGTTTTGGCTGTGTCCTGAGAGACTGTTTCATGTGTTTCTCAGTGCCTGGAGGGGTCAGAAGGAACCACCTGTGCCTGCTGGAGATTCGTGTTTTCTTTGGTCCTGGAGGGTCTGCAAATACGTGAACATCCAAAGTCACCACTTTTCCCAGTTGTCTGTTTTGTACTGACTTCTGGACTCTGGACAAACAAACAGGAATTACTGGTAACCTGCATGTTGGTTTCATGTGTTTTACAGCTTTTCAGCAGTGCCCTGCTCTCAGATGGAAAAAACTGTGAGCATGTGCCAAGTAGGTTGGTGGAGCTGTCAAGACTCGCTCTCAGGTCCTGCTCAGTGCTTGCCCATCAACCGGACAATAAACCCTGACATGTCTAACCACAAATGCACGAAAGAAGGATGTGGTTGAAGGACAGAGAGAGGTAAGTGCTCAGACAAGTGATGAAATTTGAGCAGGATGGAACTGGACCAAGCTACCTCAGAACTCTGTAAAAGGTGGTGCTTTGGTTGTGCTTTGTATCCTAGTGTGGGCCCAAGGCAGCTGGGATGAAGCAGGTGTAAGTAGAGATGGATGTCAGCATCAGCTTCAAGCTGGCACCTTTCTGGGAAGCTGAGTTCTTTGTGCCAAATCTGCAGCCAGTGAGGTGACCAAGGAGAGTGCTGTGATGCTGCTGGGCTCATCAAGCCAGCTCTCACATCCCAACACAAAGTAGCTTTGCATCAGCTGCACAGAGTGCAAAACACACCATCAGGTCCAAAATATCTTCCATGCTGCATAAGCATCCCAGCCAGGGATCACATACTCAGCACCACTCTCAGATGGTGAGGAGAGGAGGCAAATGAAGAGCAAAAATCTTTCTTTTTCCTAGAGAGTATGCTCTGTACCCTGCTCTAGAAATAGAATTAAAAAAATAAAAAATAAAAAAAAAAAAGAAAATAA
>VZTT01037337.1:37114-67312 GCA_013400855.1 Buphagus erythrorhynchus | reverse complement strand
TGGATCTGAGAAGGGGAGTATGTATAGTGAAGGGATCTCTTAATTGTACCTGTTGGTATTGATTTGCCTTTAGTCTTCCAGGAGTGGAATTAGAAATCATGATCCAGCCACTGTTATTTCTTGCCTTAATTTCTAAATTTATACCTTTTTCACCATCCCATATCTTTCTGAATTCTTTCTGTTTGCTTCAATACATCTTAGTGCTCCTCCACTCTTAGGGCTGTGAAAGACAGAAGGAAGAAATAGCTGCAGTTTCTAAGGATCTGCTCACCTTGTTTTCATGAACATATGTATTTTACTTTAATTTTCTGAATGCCTCCTGTGTTTCAGAAGGAATATTGAGCACTTTTTTGGTTTTGGGGAAAGGCAGCAGCCAGAGATCTGCCTGAACATAAATCTGTTAAGGAGGTGACCTTATCTAGCTGGGATCAAGAAGGACATGGACCTGAAGGAGCTGCTCATCCTGGGGGAGAGACGGCTCTGGGGAGACCTCAGAGCATCTTCCAGCACCTAAAGGGGATCTACAGGAGAGCTGGAGAGGAACTTTGGAGAAGGGCATGGAGCAATAAGACAAGGAGGAATAGCTTCAGCCTGAAAGAGGGTGAGTTCAGCTCAGATATTAGGAAGAAATGCTTTACTCTGTGTGGGGTGAGGCCCTGGCACAGGTTGTCCAGAGAAGCTGTGGCTGTCCCTGGATCCTTGGAAGTGTCCAAGGAAAGGTTGGATGGGGCTTGGAACAACCTGGGATAGTGGAAAATGTCCCTGGCCATGGCCAGGGGATTGAAACTGGATGATCTTTAAGTTTTCTTCCAACCCAAAATGTTTTGTGATTCTGTGATTCTATCATTGCTCATTTGTTTGACTGAGCCACACCTGGAATACTGACACGAGGCTTATGATCTGACAAAGCTGTTGGCTCACAAAACAATAGGGATAAATATTTGGCCATTTATTTCATCTGGGAAGAAAACCTTCTTGCAGTGCCTCGTTCAGAGCTGAGTTTCCACACTCACCATGAGACAATCATTAGGGCTGACTCCCTGTGGGTTAGTGAGACCTTATTGCATGAGATTTGCCAGCTAAAAAACATCCTGTGGAAGGATATGCTGTTGGTATCTGTCTTACAATCTCTGTGGGATTCAGGTGCCTGTCTGTGTGCTTACATAAAGCTCTGATTTTGGGTGCAGGTTCACAAAGCCATGTGCCACATGAAGCACCTGGGGCCACATGAAGCACCTCTCTTCCTCTGCTGATGTCAAATAATTCAGTTTCCACTTCCTCTGGATGTGTAAGACCCAAAGCCACATTCCTTGCAAACAAGGTCTGAAGAAACATACATTCCCAGGTATGTCAGCACAGCACCTTCTTCTTCCTGCCAAATTGTCACAAAATCCTGATTTTTGGATGAAAAGCTGCATCTGCCTAGAGAGAGCTCAGAGAGAGACCTAGACTACAGTACATGGGAGGCTTTTGAAAATTACATTTGGAGACAATTAAAGGTTGCATTGTTTAGCTAAATCATAACCCATCACTATGAACAAGGCATTGGTTACTGCCTTGACTATGTCAATTTTTAATTCCATTAGTGGTATAAGTGAAAGTTTCTTTATTTGCCTCTTCTCTCAATACATAACAATGAAAATAGCAAATTACCACCAAATTTGAAGTAACTGAACAATAAGCTTCTTTCCTTGCTCTGTGGGAGAAACATCCCCTTTCTAGCCTTAGAGAGCCAGTAAACATCCTGACAGTCTCCTGAAATGACACATGGATGGACTAGACTGGCATTATGAATATCTGATTATCTGAGAAAGGTTTACTGAGCTGTAAGATGGACTGCACAGGACAAATTAAAGATTCTGCATCAGTCCTTCTGTATCTGACTGGGTAGAAAAAGAATGAATTGCCACATTTGGTTTCCTCTGACTTGTTCTCTAGGACTAGAAGTTATTCTTGCATCCCTGGGAGTTGAGCATCATCTTAAGCTCCTTGACCACAGACATGGAAAGTTTGCAGAAAGAAATGTGCATGTCAAAAGCCAGCCTGTCTCCTCCAGTTCCAGCCTTCTGCCTGCCCTTGTGCAGCTCAGTCGTGTTAATACTGATGCATGGGGAGCCTGAAACAATGCAAGTTAAAACAAATTGGTGTAATTTGTTGTTTTTTAAATCTCACTCCTTGTTCATTAAGTAGTACTCTTGTCCTCCTCCCCATCCCTGGAGTGAATTGAAAAGCTGGGACAAAAGTGGGAGTGAGTCACAGGTGAAAGAATTTTTTTAACTTTAATCCCTGATGTAGGAGTAGCAGTTTTAGCTGCCTGAGCTATGTGAAATTAATGCCACAATAAGTGATGTAGAGCTAATTGCACTGGGATTAACAGCAGAGAGCTTGACAAGGGTCTGTGCAGGCACAGCATTCTGTGATGACCAAAACTTCCTCTAGTGCTGCAAACTTCCCCCTTTACCTCCTATTCTGCTTTCAGACTGCAAGCTCCTGGGTTTCAGAAGGGATTACTGCCTTCAGCTAGGTGCTGAAATGAATCCTGTGGTGTTTAGGTGGCAGCTGCCTGGTAGGATCTGTACGTGGGTTCAAGTGCTCTCTTGACTCTCAGTGACAGTTAAATGTCCAAAGGACTTTTTAAAAATCCATTAGTGCCTAGTGGCACATTTAGTTGTCTGATTACCTCAATAAATCTCTGTGTAAATTAGAGGAAAATGNNNGTTCTTATCATAAAAAGAGAAAGAAAGTGTCATCAGAACTGATTGAACTACATATTGGCTACATTGTGTTGTAATGGCTGTCAAAGATAAACACAGGGGTGGCTTATCTTGTTTCCTAATCGTCTTCAGGTGTAATGTTGTCATTCATTTTGTTAACTCTCTCTTTGTATTTAAACCCGGGGGAGACCACAAACTGAAAAATACGCATTCGGTCTATTTCTGCTTCCTATTGGTCTGCTTGTGGGAATAATCGTTTCAAACTCAGCAACCACAAATGAGTTTATGTTTATACAAAACTTCCTGAGAAAGCACAGAGGGGACCTGCCACCCTTCACTGGTGAGTTGACAACATCTGCTGCTGCTCACCCTGTTTTAGGTGTGGTCTTGCAGAAGCCTGAGCTGCCCCTGCTTCTCCCAGATCTCTGCAGGTTTATGGGAGCTTGTCCTGTAGGTCTGTTTAACTTCAATCTCCCTTGGCACTCAAATAAGGTATTCCCTTCCTTGTGTAGATAAGGAGAGACTCTAGTTGTTACAGAGGCAAGGTGTCCTCTAATCCATCAGCAGGAAGTGCAGGAGAAGGAGCTATTCCAGCTCTGCTGCATCTGTGATCATTGGCTCCAAGGAGCTAGCTGGGCCTGAACAGACAGAAGCAAAATGATGTGCTAGACATAAAGCAAAGAATGAATTCCCCCTTCTCCTAGAGCAAATTAATTGATTTTAAAAGCGTTTATTCTCCCCCAGAGCACTGCTGCTTCTGGATAGTTTCTAACCTTGTCCTAACAGTACAAAAAAACTCACAGTTAGTTTTACCCTAATAATAACCCCATGAAGGAGGGAAGTAATCTTAGTTTTCTCGTTTTATAAATAGAGGACGCAGACTCAAAAAGGGGGATGTGTCTTATCTACTTATATGCATTTGGGCATTTGGTCTAAGCCAGTTGTCTGGTCTCCTTCTGTAGCTGATGGAGGAAGGTAGGCAATTCCAGATTCAAATATCCTGTTTCTTCTTAGCCACTTAATTCAGCAGTGGAAGAGTTGGCCTGTGCCTAATCCCCACTGGGATCCTGAGCTAGGTGGAGAAGGACTTTGGTCTTTTGACCATGTGAGTGCTCTCAGAGTTTGCCTAAAATATTCTAATAGGATCACAGCCCTCACAAAATGCTGTTTTAGCTGCTTTGCTTTGCAAACCCAGCCAGTGGTGTATGATCTCCTCTGCTTAATAGCCCACTGGTTTGAACAGTCATTTGGGAAGTGAAATCTCACAGTTCAGCCCTGAGAGAGCCTGGCTTTATCCCTCCTAGAAGCATGACCTAGATACCTTACTGCTCTGCTGGGGAGAGATGTGCTACCACATCAATCACAAACAAATCTGAGAGTGGTGGCAGAGGCCTCGGGGTACAAGGACCATGATGGGACTCTCCTGAATTTGCATTGACAGAAGAAAGAAGCTGCATGTCTCCAAGATTGTGACTCCTCCCAGGCAGAGGTGGCAGGTATCATGGAGAAAAAAAGGTCACTGGAGGAATTTTTTAACACCCAGGGTTTTCTCAGCCACTTCTGCTGCCCTGTACAGCCTGAAGAACCACTGAGGCTCCCAGAGCTTTCAGGATGATTAATACAGTAATGTCCCAACAACCGGATTTCTTGGATTTTCTTTCCTCTTCCTCATCTAAATAAAAAATAATAANCTTTCTAGGAATTTCAATTTCAATTTATGATTGCACAGATTGAAGGGAAGATAAGAAAAAAGTTAGTAAAGAAGAGAAAGAGGGAAGGGACAGAGGAAGAAGAGAAGAGAAGAAAAAAAGAAAAGGGAAAAGAAAAGAAGATAAAAGGGAACAGAGAAAATACAAAAGAAATTAAAGAAAGGAAACATAAAATAAAGAGGAAAAGAAATCTTTAGCTATTAAACAGAAGGTCATATAAAGAAAAGAATTGTAACTGGACTGATAACCATGTCCCTTAAATTAATACTGAATAATTGGAAATGATAATTTGCAAGTGACATTTCCTGCATGGTTAACCATGGTATAGGCTTTATTGTTATATTGTTAGAAATGAATAAGTTGCTGCACAACTGCTAATAGCATTTGTAGCTGTTGAAGATAAGACAACAGTAAGGGGTAATCAAACCACATTCTACCAAGTATAAAATGACTATGTAAAATGACATCTGTAAATCAAAGCTTAATTAGCCTGATGTAATTGACAATAACTGGTCAGCCTATTTCCCTCAGGCAAGCTGATGGCACAGTCAGATGGGATGTCCTGGATATAGCCAGGCTACAAGGCTGCTGCTGGCCCCAAGGAAAGGCTTCTTGCACCTTCACACCTGCTGGGTCATTGCTCTCTTACCCTGGTTTCTGCCCATTCAAAAGCTTGTCTTAAAAAAAAAAAAAAAAGTAAATTAGGCCAAGCCAGAATATTTTGGAAAAGTTCCTTGCTGTAGGTGAAGGAGCTCCCCCTGATCTGGAGGTCTGTGCATGAAATGTGGGAATGCTGTTTTGGGTTGGGTGCTGTAGATGTGGAGGGGACACAGAAGGAAAGCACTGGAAGGATAGGAGCTGTGGGGAACATGCCTGATGGTGTAAGAAATGAAGAACTCTATTTATTTAGCCTGTATGAAAGAGGACTAAGAAGTGCTTTGGATACACTGCATAATAGAGAAAATGCCAGATATGAAAGGGCAGTTTAATTTGTCAGAAAGCAGATAACAAGAATATGGATATGAAACCTAGACATGTTCATCTCAAAAAGAAGGCATATATCTTTTTAACGATGAGGCTGATTAAGGAACTACAGAAAGGAATGATGGAGTTTCCATTTTCTGATGAATGCTTCTTAATTTAAATTGAGTCACCTTCCATGTAGAATTGTGCAGTCCCACACAAGTTACAGCCTAGATATAGACCTAACAGGATGAGATGGAACAGGAAGTCCAATTAGATGGTTTACTTTTTAATAATGCCTTTAAATGTAAGAATTAGATTACACTGTCCTGTGGTACTACAAAAGCTGGTATAAACCCATTTCCTCTCATCTCATCTCACTCATCTCATTTCATCTTTCATTGCACATTGCGCTTTTAATCTAGGATAAAAATATATGATTCCAGTAGGCAGCCCAGGTTTCTCTTCCCTATTTTACATCTATACAACTGGGAGTGCTGTTATTATCACCATTAAGGCTTAAGCATATGTTTAATGTGCACTAAAACACTTTTTTCAACTTGCAGCCTTAATCATTGCAGTGGAATAAGAACCAAATCATTACAGAGCAACAGATTAGGAGTGCTGGCTTCTGCACCTTAGGCAGTGATACCATTAATTCATATAAACGAGGCAGCACTGGGCCTGCTAGGTATTTGGAAAGGAGACCTCCAGTGCAAATGTGTGTTGCTTAAAATAACTTCTGTTGAGGTTACCCATGTAGCTACTAAATGAGTGCATTCCACTGAGGAATGGGGCAGGCAGGAAGCTGGGAAGGTAGAAGGACAGAACTGTCATAGGTGCAATTGGAACTGACATAGGAAGGAGGCAGGAAGTGAATGAAGGCATGCAAGGAAGTCATGGAATCATAAAATGTTTTGGGTTGGATGATCAAGTTCCAACCACCCCATCATGGGCAAGGTGAAGCTCGCTAGATGGAGTTGTTCAGGACCCTGAAATATGTGAGATATAATCAAAAATCAGTCTGGATTATTTTTACAGCTATCCAGAAAAGCCTCTAACCTTTGCCATCAGGCACAGACTAACTGGGTTGTGACATAAAAGGTACATCTAGGATCACAGGGATATTAGAAATTAGGAAGAAATTCTTTATTGTAGTGGTGGTGAGGCTCTGGCACAGGTTGCCCAGACTGGTTGTGGATTTCTTAGCCCTGGAAGTGTTCAAGGCCAGGCTGGATGTGGCTCTCAGAGACCTGGTCTGGTGGAAGGTGTCCCTGCTCATGACAAGAACCTTGGAACTAGATGATCTCCAAGTTCCTTTCCAACTCAAACCATTCTATATTCATACTTCTACTGTCAACCCGGGGAACAGCTTGATACCAAATTGCTAAACATAGGTTTTAATAAGATTATAAAAAAATACCTTGGCCTAAAGAAAGCAAAAGAGAGATCTCTGGATTTAGATTTCTAGTGCATTATAAAGTGCAAATATTGGTCAAGTCTTTGTCAGATTTGGATTTCTATGAAGTTTTCCTTCTGTGCAGCTTTCCTGCCATCAATTCTCATTCCATTCTGTTTTACTTTCAGGCTACTCTTACAGTCAAACTTCTCAGTATTTGGTAACTTGGTATCTCTGCTTCTCTGTCAAATATGGTTGAAATTGGCCTAAATCCAGAAGTTCTCAGTGTAGAACAGGTAGCAAGATAATATCATAAAAGCACAGATAATATCATCTCATACACTTTGTCCCCTAAGGAGACCATATTAAAAAATGATTGGCCATTCATACAGATACCAAGGATAACAATACAAACCATAATTATAGACAGTAAAATTATTGGAAGGCATATTAGACCTTGTACTTCAAGGCTTAAGCTCAACTCTAACTGTTACAAAGGATTATAGCTCTATATTAGAGGAAATAATTGATTTCTGGGTCACTTCGTATTCATTACCAAAAAGAAAAAAAAGTTAAAAAAAAATCAATTATTTTTCCTCCTATTCTATTTTTTCTTTTCGTCTCAACTAGAATGATTTGGCCAGAGTTTATAGTAACCAGAATTTCCCAAAATCATCTGGGGAATCTAAACTTGTTCCTTTGTGCAGCAAAAAGATTTAATACAGAATAATTTCTTCCACCTTTCACTGAGAAGGAAAGCAAGATGGGAGTCACAAAATATTTAACTGATGTCTGCTGTGAAGTTTTTATTTATTCTTCATGGTGTCCTCATCTTCTGATTCAGGATTCAGCTGGAGAGGGGCACTGGGCTGGATGGATTGGTCATGTTCATGTGTAGGACACCATAGTCTGGAGAGCTTTATTTTCTACAATAACTGGTATCATGTTTTATGGAGATGTGACTTTTCCTCAACTGGCTGTAAGACGAGTGAGGACCTGACAGCTCAGGGGGGAGGCAGTCTGAATTTCTCATCAATCTCTTGATCTTACACTCCTTGACAGGTGAGGTACTGAAATGACCACCCCATAAATGACCAGGGCAAATATGAGTTTATGTGCCTACAAACTGAGGTAAAATCCTCCAAGGTTGGGGTTAGGCTGGAAGGAAAATTCCTGCTGCTGAGGCAACATCTCTTTGTCAGTCTGCCAACATCTCCTGAGATTAAGGCCCCTATGACAACTGTTTACTTGCAAATTGCATTTGATTTAATGATTTCAGTTGGAAATAACTGTGACTGGCCCAAGATACAGGTTTTCTGCCCCAAGCCCTTGCTCTGGAAAGCTCATGTATGGTGTCTAGAGCCAGAGGATAAACCATCAAATACTGGAATAGACCCTTTTTCCTTGCCATGTGTCTTCCCCAGGGTTTTGTACTGAGTTTGGGGTAAATTTGTATATGAAAAGTAGGACTCACATGTGCCTAGCATGAGGAGAATCATATTCCAAGCAACAGTGATATATATATTTACACAGAAAACAGTCAAATTAACCTGAATTCAGGAACATTATGTGGACATTTCTTGATGTCTGTTTTATCTCTCTTTCTCCATCCCTTAAAAAAACCCCAAATTGTAAAGAGCAGCAACAAAAAATTAGAGAAAGAGCCAATGAATAGCAACAAGAAAACAAACCAGGAGAGCTGTTCTTCAGTCTGCACTTTCTCCTCACCCATCCACGCAGCACATTTGCCACTAAAGTCTCCAAAAGAGTATTTTGCAGCTCTAACCATGTCTGACAAAGACACCACCACTTCCACCCACCCCTTTCATAACAGGCCAAGTGTGAACTGACTATTTACTTCACTCAGATGTTTCACCTCAGTGAAAAGGTGAAGCAAAAATTGTTGCAACAAGTTTGGGTGCTGGTAGGTCAGTGGCTCATCTTTACTGTGGTGGCAATATTTCCTCCCAGCTACCCTGTGCTCCTGTGCTGCTACAAACACGCATGACAAAAATGTTACAAAATTGTTGCAAAAAGTGGCATTAAGGCCATTATTTAAGAAAAACTATAAGCCATATTTCTGAAGAAAAATGGATACCATAGAATCCAATAAGGGTCTGGGTTGGAAGAGACTTTAAAAGTGATCCAGTTCCAACCCCTCCTATTGGAATGGACAGCTCCCACTATTCCAGGTTGTTCCAAGCCCCATCCAACCTGGCCTTGGACACTTCCAGGGATGGGGCAGCCACAGCTTCTCTGGGCACCCTGTGCCAATGCTTCAACACATTGAATAAAGTATTTCTTCCTGACATCTAATCTAAACCCACTGTATGCAGGAATACACAGTTCATTTAATCTGGTGTTCTGTTTTGCTGGTCAGAAGTACATGCACTGAAACCAATATGTTGTTCTCAAAAAGGTAGGAAATAAGAAACAGTTTCTTTAGTAGAGGAAAAAATTCCTTAAATGTAATTGAGCAGACAACCAGTAATCCCAGCAAATTCCTTCCTTGTCATTAGTGATGCTGTATTGGCTGATCCCAACAGAGAATTTGGCCAACACTATGACCAGATCATATTACAGCAAATACTGCTCAGAGCATCTTGATACAAAGCTGCAACATAACTGAGCAAAATTACCAAAAGGATCTGCCTGAAGCAGGGTATGATTTTGTTTGACAAATCCAAACAGTTTTATAAAAGAGGAGTTCAGGGTGTGGTGCTGCAGGACTGCCACTGATACACAACCAAATCCCTGAGCTGAGGGATGCTAGAGCTCTCTCATCAAGCTTTCTGTTACACTTTGGCCTACTGCCATTTCCAAAGAGCAGGGACAATGGGGAGGCATTTTGCTTCCTCATATTCCATGGGTGTAGAAGGCCTTAATCTTCACTGTTAAACTAGAATAAAAACAAATGAAGCAAACAAAAAGCAAACATGAATTTCTGTTTTCTTTTGAGGGTGAAAGACAACAGGAAACCTGGTTTTGCTTCAGTTCTCAGTATTTGAAATCCAGTGGGACCTTTTGGTACAAAAGCTCAATTTGGACTTGATGGGAACCCAGTTTACTAGTTTAAGTCACTGCTGGCTAATACAGCTTGAAGCTGTTCCACAATAAAGCACAACATTCAGCTGTGAGCTTTATCACTGGGACTCATCTGACCTTTCCCAGGTAAGCTGGAATTGCTTAACACCATGGCTACCCCAAAACTAATAGAACCTTTCAGCTTGGCTTAGGCTATCACTTCACTTCCCTGACATCAATTTCTAAAATAAAATAGAAGGCTAATTGCTAAATCAGGCAAGTACTTTTTTCCTACCCCCCTGAGATATAATGGTCAAATACATTTTCAAATCTAAACTACCAACAATACAAAGGTATGACTTAAACACAGAAATAAAAGGGGAAGCTCACATGAGGATGAAAGTTCAACAAGAATTTTCCAGGTCAAATTTATTGGCCTTGATGGGGACAGGTATTAATCACAGTCACCAAGCTTAAGGTAGAGTGGCCAGTTTTAATCAGCATGGTTGAAAACTTCAGGGAAGAAATGGATGTGCAGGAAATAATTTACCTCCAGGGCTTCTGGCACCCCAAAATCATTTTTACCTCATCATATCATGCTACTGTACTGAAATACTTTCAAAAAATGCAAGACCACATAGGCTGAATATAGCATGAATTCATCAAAAACTACTTGATGTGAGGTGTTGAAGCTAAAGATAGACACTAACAGGATGCTTAGCATCTTATGGGTTTGATTTTGAGATGTGTAGTGAAGTAAAGCAGGAATAATGACAGGAGCTGAACAATGGATCCAAGTGGTTCAAGGGCTGAACCATACCCATTGACTGCTCCTTAGCAGGAGGATTTTGGATGAGGAGCAGCAGATGATGTGATTGATGGGTGTGAAAAAGGCTCTTCAAGTTGTCTGAGAAAATTCAGATTAAAAATGGTGAAGGAGTGATGAAACTAGTCTGACTCATAAATTCAAATCTCTGCTGAATGCCCCAAAGACAAAAATTCAGCCCAAGCTACTGAAGATGCACCACAGCCCAGACTGTGACATGTTTCAACACCAACCTGAAGAGTGGACACTATCAGGAAGAGTAAAGAAAAGAGGGAAACATTAAAGCGTGCGGGCTTTGGTACTGCAGTTGTCACTGTGAGGTGCAGTCCCATACTGCTGCTTTCTGCACCAAACACAGATGAAAAATGGAGAGTTCCTGCCACAAACCACTTCTAATCTCAGAATAAGGCACCAATATCCTCTAATCACCACCCACGGCCCGTGAGGTGGGGAACCTCCTGTCTACCTTAGAGAAGCGCGCCCCTGGTAGAGAAGAGCGCCGGCTGCTCAACGTCCCCATCAAAGCCACCCTGCTGCAGGAAAAGAAGAATCCAGCAGCCCCCAGGAGGATGTGTGATCACTCCCTGGCTGGAGCAGCTCTGCAGGAGCAGTCCTTGGGCACGATCCCCAGGAGTGCTCCACGTGGAGCTTCCTCCAGAGCTTGGCCAGCACGCAGGAATCCGATGTTTAGAAAGCCGTTTTCCTGTCCGTATAAACAACTCAACCACAATAGCCCAATTCCTGGCTCCGAGGCCTCATTTAAATGTTGGTCAGTCGAGGCCCACAATTAACATTTAATTAGTAAACTCATTACAAAGGCAGGAAGTCTCAGACTTTCCCTTCATTCTCTTTCAGGTCTCTGAAGGGAAGGACCAGGCCTCTCTTTGGCTTTCGATTCAGCAGACGGGTGGGTTTTTTTTTGTTCCCTCTCCCGATTTCCCTTCGCTTGCAGAACAGTTGCTTTCCCTGAAGCAGACAGGCATGACCTGAATACGTTGAATGTTTGGCTGGAAATAATCTACTTAACATAAATATTTCCATCTAAATTTTACCCTGGTTGGCTTCCTTAGTGTTCCCAGAGGACTGAAGGAAAAGCGGCTTTTCAGGGATGAGGTGGTGAGGATCTTGGTCACCTGCACTCACAAGCCTTTGTGGCAGAGGAACTGCCAAAAAAATCTGATTTTGTGTGTGATGCTGGAAAGTTATGTCTATTGTCTGTGATTACTAGGACAAAAATGATGTCTTGACCACAAGAAGGGACAATGGTGATGGTTAAAATCAAGACATAGCACTAATGTGGAGGATGGAGCAGACCATGACTGTGGTGAGGCTCTTTGCTGGAAATGTGTGATGGAACTGGCACAGTGGCCTTTTTCCCAGCATGGCAGAGGGACTTGGATTCACACTGTAGATTTTGTTACATCTAGGCATTGTTCATCCATCCAGAGAATACAGAACCTCACCTTTGGCCACCCAGTTGCTTTTCATGTGATTATTCAGGTAATATGAATTACAAGTAGAGCTTGTTTTTAAACCATGCTAAAAAAAATCTGAACTTGCTGATTTGGAGTATGACAAGATAGACCATAGCACTAATTATGGAAATTTATTCACCTGATCACACCCTGGGGTGGAGAGAAAAGTAAGGTGTGAACAAAACACAAATAACAATTGTAAAACAGGTTTAAATTTTTTTTTCATTTTTTTTCCCCTGATACCTATTTCCCATTGCAGCACACAGTACAGTTTAAAAAGTCTGTCAGCTGGCATGATGTATTTTTCTGCTTATAGGTTTTAAATTTTCTCAAAGTAAACTTTGCTGTTCTCTCTAAGGAGAAAGCTGCAGTGCTACTGTACCACCACTCATACAGTTGTTGGATCCTTTTGCAAAGAGGGACCGTGGAGAGTGGTGAGGTTGTTTGAATTGTCTATCTTACCTCTCTTTGTCTGCCTTTTGTCAGACATTAAGAGATTGCAAGAATTTATTATTACATAATATGAATGTCTGAAATCATAATCATCCCTTTCTCACTGGGATCTGGCCATCTGAAAATCAATTTGGCTTTGGATTCATTGCTTTATTCCATTTTATGTCTTTCACTCATTGTTTGGCCAACATTACATCTTCAGCATTTTTTCCTCTTGTTCACAGAATTGGAAAGAGACAACTTAGAGCGATTTATGGGAGTGCTTAGCCCTGTTTGTTTTGGTTTAGCACAAATGTTAAAAAGCATTTATTGTCAGGCAAATAACTTTTGTGTGCTGGACAAGGGCTTGAAAAAATATTTTCCTTGAAGACTTTTCACGGGTCTGTGAGTATGGACAAGGTTTTTTGCTAGGTATCTAGGTCAATATTTAGCAGAATTTTGTTGGAACATCCTGTTTCCTCTGTATTTCTTCTGCAGAGAGAGATAAGCCACTGCACTCCTTTATCCAGGGCACTTACCCCTGTCATCATCCACACCAATTCCTCTCACTGGGTTGCACCATGGGGTGAGCAGAGCCACAGCCTTAACTTCCTTTTTCATATCGTCCACTGATGCTTTGAAATTTACTCTGAGCAGAAGTTGTGAAAGTTATCCAAAGGCTTTGGAGACAGAATGGGTGTACCTTACATCCCTTATTAGGATAATAATAAACATGGGAACTACTCAACCAAAAATGCTCATCTACGAAGTAGAGATCCAAACCTGAGCAAATCACCTTGCTAGTATATGGGGAAAACACCCCAGATGGGATAGTAGAGAGCAGGATGTGATTTTTCGATTTTTTTTCTTTAAAAGTGGAGAAATCAGATGTTTTCCTCCAATGATTAGATCTCACTATGATGGTGTCTTAGACATTCACTTGGGGGTAGCTCCTGTCCCAGTCATCTCAACATAGCTGAGATAGATTCATCCCACATGGAACTTACCTGAATGCAGGTAATTTTATCATTTCTGTGTTGTACACTATTTCTGTGCTTGTTCAGGACTTACCAACAAAAATAATCACCATACAGACAGCTCATAACCAGCAGAACTTAGAGTTGACAGGACTAATGCAAAACAGAGGAAACCTCAATCACTTTTCAGTTGAGCATCACTAGAGCCCTATGGAACTCTGACATTTACCAGTACAAAAGATAAAAACTATTTTTTCCTTATTTTGTATTTAATTGTCTCTGTTTTGGATTGATGGTTTTCTTCCAGAACTTCCCTGTAAGGAGCATCCTGTCCCAAAGAGCTCTCTGTGAACACTGAACCATCCTTTCTGATGTGGTGTGAAATCCAGGTTTGTCTCAGCCACTGCCAGTGCTGATGTTTGAACAGACAGAGAGAAGAGCTCAGCTCTCCAGGTCTGAAAATAAAACCAGAAATATCCCACCCTCTCCAAGGTGTTTGGATAGTCCAAATCTTCATGCAACAGCCCTGCACTGCCTGGAGATCCATCTACATTCCCTAAGACAGCATTTTCCCAGAGTTTTGATATGTCCACTGTGCAATATAGAAGCTCAAAGTAAACAGGTAAAAAAGAACTGTGGAACAATGATCTGGCTGTGGATGGTATCCCTGAGAGATGTTGCCACTGTGCATTAAAGGCTAAAAATCCACCAAAAATAAATTTTCTCTTAAATAAAGGAGCCCTGGCACAAGATGATGAGCTAATAGGCTGGGCCAGTTGTTTTATAAAACACCTGATTCCATCAAACAGTAAATGGCTGGCCCCATAACAAAATCACTGCGAGTAAAAGCATGGTCTTAGCTGCATCAGTTCACTTTTCTTTTACTATTTTTTTAAAAAATTAAAATTAAAATCAGGAATAGAAATAAAACAGACCAGAGTTCATGACCTGTTCAGGAATGCAATTAGCCCATAAAAATCATGACTGGGATTTGTTGCAAGGTAGAAACATGATCCCTTAAAATAAAGTTGCCCCTTTGCAAAGTACCAAATGATGGGGAAGAACAAAATAAGGCAGAGATGAACGGTTTTTATTTTAACCCCACTTCCCTCCCTCCTCAACCAGAAAAAGCTGTAAAAGAAAAGACCCATCACCTCCTGTAGTCAAGTTTCACAGCAAACAAGAAGTCCTGAGCAACTCTGTGATTACTTTTATCTCTGTAAGACTAATCCCATGATAAACCTCTTGTTTCCTATACTTGATGTACCACTATTTTACTAGTCCTGAATGCATCAAGCACATTGTGGATGGCTCACTACGAACAAACAGAACCTGACAGTTTCCTTCCTTAAAATAAACAGAAGTGGTACTTAGACACAGTTCAAAGAGTTTAGCACTCCCAGAATGGCTATTATTACCCTTTAGGTGGGCAAGTAGACCCAGTTTTTCATTCTAGTGAAGGCAGCTTTTTAAAATTTTGTTCCCTCCCTATTTTTTTACTGGCAGTAAAATGATGATATAATTACGAAGCCTGTTTTGTTACAGTCCTCTGCTTCCACCTTCCATGCCAAGTCATCTACGTGTTTACACCATTGCTTATTTAATTCCACCTCATTTTATGAGAAAAAGTCATGCCATTTGTGCTTCTCAGAAAGCATTTTAGCAAAGGCAGCACAGTATTGGGCTGTTGACCAACAGCAGGAGAGACTGTATTTTAAAAACAACATTACAGTTACCTCTATGAGGCCTTTGATCCAAAGATTTCAGAGCCTTAACAGTTACCAGTCTACACGGAGATCATAAAAGAAGTGCAAATTAATATGCAATTGCTATTCTGGATGAAACTATTACTTGGAAATTCCTTTTTCATTAGGGTCTGTGCTCATCCTGTGTGAGTGTAAGGAACTGCCCAGAGTGTCTAGGAGTTCCAGAGTATACATGAAGAGGATGAGTAGAAAGGAATTTATATTCTCTATTAATAGATATAAAATGTTTGATGGGCCTACTGAAACAGGCCCTGTGGAGACAGAAGCACATGGCATAAGAGAAGCTGAGGGTCCTGGCTTGGCTCAGGGTTGTAAGATGAGAAAATTCAAGATCACTTATGAAATGGAATTGCAGTGGGGGTGTAGAAAAGACTGGGTCAAACTCTTCTCAGAGTGCACAGCAACAGGAGTAAGACAACAGACAGGAGAGCAAGATATTGTGGACTTTTTGTGGTTTCTTTCGCCTTGTGGATGGTCAAACAGTGGAAAAGAGACCTGTGAAATCACCATTCTTGGGAATATCCAAAATTCAACCAGATGGGACACTTGATCTAATGTCAAGGATGGCCCTGGTTTGAGTGAGGGGCTGTATCATGTGATCTCCAGGCTTTTCTTAAACCTTAACAACTTCCCAGGAAGAAAGTAAAGAAAAAGTAGCATTTTCCCGTGGCTATTTGGACCTTTCCCTCAAGCAGTCAGTATCCTAAACACTTGAATAAAGGCAGGGACTAATATCTGTACCTCGTGTACCTTGTGTACCTAATACATTATTAGTGCTGTGCAGCTCCAATCATATGTGAGTGAATTTTCTCTGGAAGTGAGTTGTTTTTACTGCCATGTTTTCGATGAAAAGTACCTTTCTGTGTTAAAAAAGGAGGGAAATGCTGAAAACTGAATTTCTTGGGTTTTAGATGGAATTTTTTCAAATTTTTGTGGTGCTAACTTGAAGGTTTTCAAGTTCATGACAAAAATTTCCTGTTTTCCACAGTGCATACCTCTTCTAAAAACTTTATGCAAGTCTGTAATTGTCAATTTAGAATCACAGAATCATTTAGTTTAGAAAAGACCCTTAAGATCGAGTCCATCATTAACCCAGCACTACCAACGCCACCACTAAACCATGTCCCCAAGTGTCACATCTACACATCTTTCAAATAGCTCCAGGGTTGGAGACTCCACCTCTTTCCTGGCTAACCTGTAGTGATGGCCAAGAGAAAAATATTTTACCCAGATGTTAGGAGCATACCAAGAAGAATTCTCTGTCAAGAAGCCTATTCATTTTGAGCTTATAAATGCCAAATGAACCCCTTAGATCCCTACTGAAGTGCTCCAGAAAGGTCAGAGGATCAGAGCAGTGTAGAAAGGTAAGGTTTAGGGCTGGAATTCACAATATGTTTGAAGGAGAAATGGAATATTTGGTGGTGCTGCTGGGTTTGTCACATGTAGGAACAGGGTGATGTGTGACTGTTGCAGGTGTGTTAACAAACCTGTGCAGTCACTATTCTTGGTTTAGATTTTCAAGAAATGTTGCTGGGTTAGCGTTCTTGGTTAGAAGGTGTGAGCAAACCCAACACAAGCAAAAATCCCAAGTCTAACCAACAGAGATGTGCAGAAATAGTCTCCCCTGCTCTCCCCTCGCTGTTACCATGGTTTGATGTTATCTCCAGTGTGTGAGGAGCATCCTGTCAGGTTCAGTGACACAGAGGACAAAACCAGGGAAGAGCTGTACTAGGAAACCTCAGCTGTGAGCACAGCTCCCAGCCAACCTCCCCTGCACTGGGGTTCCACTGGCAGCAGACCTATGGGAAGCTCTGCTGTGGCCTTTCCCTGGGGCAGAAACTCCCTGGCATTATTCATTTTGGCACACACTGAGGGGATATCACTGTATGCAATGCCTCTCTATCATTGCATGGAACAAAAAAAAAAAAAATGACAGGAATGAATGGTATAAACCTTATGCTTCAAATATGATACTTGACAGGACTGTCTCTACCAGTTTGTCAGTGCCAACAATGATTCGACTGTATAAATCAGCTTTGATTTTTCCCAGGTTGCCAAGGCTGGAATAACCTGTAACACTGATTAGGTTGTGGGTGTTTGAAAGCCCTCCTAATGTATTCAGGGAGGGGTAACCATCCCCTTTTTATAGCTAGGTAAACTGAGGCACAGGGAGGAGATGCTAACCAAGGGTTACAGTGCCCCAGCCTGAGAGAAGCCAGCTCTCCTGACTGCTCAGACCTTGCCTTTTAACCACTAGACCATGAATCCTGTTTGCTTTGTTTCCTTGGGTTTTGGGCATGTTTGTTTTCCCCTTTCATGTACTGAATGATGCTGGTCCACAGCAGGCAGTGGACAGCTGATGGATTACAGGGAAGGCCTGGCAGGGATGGGGAGCAGGATGCTTCACCACCAGGGCTGTTTAACTCTGCTCCTATGGGGCTGGTCTGGGTCCCTCCCACTCGTGCTCATATAACATCCCTGGGGCAAGGACAACAACTGCCTAAATGGAAAAAGGAAACATTTCCTGTGTCTTTAACTACTTTTAGTGCAGTTTGGCACCTTCAAAGGAAGCAGTGTGCTTGGCTTAGTCAGCCAGCATTCGGTGGGTCTTCAGAAACCTGTGATTTTGGTGGACAAATCCATCAGGAACTGCACATTGGGAGCATAACTCAGCACTCCCACAGAGCTGGTAATGACTTGTGACCCCTCTGATACCCACGAGCCCAAACTGCAGAGCAAAGAGCTTTTAAACAGGCCACCCTACTCAGGTTGGTTTTTACTCTCACTTCACAGAACTTCATTTTAGACTCCCTCCATGTTGTTCATCACTATCTCTGTGCCCAGGTACTGGTGAATCATCTTGGCTTCTGTACTTCTCCATTTTTTCACTGAAGGCTCTGGTTAGCAGGCCAGGGAAAAAGAGAGACACAGAGAGAGACAGGGCCACCAGTGCAAGCGCCTGAGGAGTCACTTGCATCTCTCAGCATCTGCAAAGCTGTTAAACCACAATCCTGCCCAGTTTACTGGCAGAGAGGACTGACCTAAGCAAGTGAAGCAAAGTATTTTTGTGCAACTGCTTTAAGTGTATCTGTAGGCACTTAGTTTTAGCTTTTTTCCTTCTTTTTCCCTCATTTTTCCAGCTGGATACTCAAATCCTATTTACAGTGTTAACATATCTGAAAACAAAACTGTAATAATTTTGTGTGCACAGGAAAATGGGTAAGATAGCATTTAAATCCTTATATGAGCTTTTTCCTCCTTTTTTGTCTCATTCAGTTGCATTTCACATCTGGCCGTAGTGCAGATTTGACTCCACTAATAGTGCAGGTTCAAAAAGCTGAAATGCCTTAAAAGTAAGTAATTAAATACATCAGCCCCAAGAAGAAACCTTAATATTTTTGAAATATCCTAGTAGTGCTTTCAGGACAGCAGAGGATAACTGGTTATTACTGGCGATTCCAGGGTGTTTCCTATGGTCTAAATTGGTGTTCAAAATTCCACTGTGCTAATTGTTGTCCAAAACCAGCTCAAAGGTAGGTCCAAAAACTTGAGAAAAAAAAAATTTCTTGGGGAACAGGAACCTCCCTGCCATGAAGCATTGATCCCAAAGTTGGGGTCCCAAGATTTCTGCAAAGCCCCCAGAGGGAAAAAACTCCTTCAGGGCTTCCTTTACTGACTCACCCACTGTCCATTTGCTTTCCAAAATGCAGGCAATGAGATATGAAAGCAGTGACCATGCCTTTTCAGGGGAATGAACTCCTCTTACATGCTTACATGCTTACTTATATTGTCTGTCAGGTGTAAGGACCTGTAGCTGATGCTGTAGGACAAAAAATCATAAAAACTGGATACAGACTAGGGAACACCTGAAATGTCAGTATTATCTCCAGTTGCCAGAGGCAAAGCACTCACTGGGATTATTCTCATATTATTTCACCATTAGAGCTTCTAATTAAAATGCAAGCCCTGACTTAGCTGGGCACTGCTAACACACAGTCTCCAATCAAGACAAGCTATGATTTTAGTCTTAATGCATTAAGGAGGGTTTTGCTATGCTTGTGTGAGTATTACCAAAGTCAGATGGATGCAAAAAGGGAGAAAAACTACTTGTGAGTGCCAGAGCACCTCCTTCATCTGCTCTGCCTCCCCCAAATGAAGCCAGAAGCTGTATGAAACATTTTCTCTTCCCATTTCTTGGGGAAGGGGGAATCAGTTGGTTCTTGGTGGCGAGAGATTTCATCATGCTGCAGAGTCAGGAATGTTTGCTAGCCCTGGGAATGATGTGTGTGCTGGTGTGAAGCATGTGAACGAGGGCACATGGGGAATGTCATGGGGCCGGAGTGAGGACAGTGGTGCTGAAAGGGCATCCCGTGAATGAGGTGTGACTGATGTGCTGGGTGGCCCCGTGGCAGCCTCCTGCTGTGTAGTGGGCAAGCTGGGAGAGGCACGTGGCTTGTAGCTGCATCACTGGTGCTCCACATCTTCCACAGGCTCCAGAGGGAATTATAGTTTTGAAAGAATCACAGCTTTTGCTTAAGC
The DNA here is from genome assembly GCA_013400855.1 of Buphagus erythrorhynchus. Lineage (NCBI taxonomy): Eukaryota > Metazoa > Chordata > Aves > Passeriformes > Sturnidae > Buphagus > Buphagus erythrorhynchus. Next base: position 47,488 of record VZTT01037337.1, on the reverse strand, counting down.
ACTGCAGGATAATGGGAAGAAGCCTCAGTCACTAGAGGAAAGCTCCTTCAGACATGCCCTGTTCTGTCTCTTGACAGGACTGTGGTGTCAAAGAGAACCAGAGGCAGCACCCTGCTTCAGCAAGCCCACCTGTTTTTGTATGCCATGTTTTTAAAGAGAGCTTCATACAGCTTTGTGACAGTTTCAACTATGACTTTGAATAAAATCTGGTAAGATATTAAGACTTGAATTTTTTGGAAAACAATTATTCATTCAAACTCAGATGCTTTTGGGGAAAAAAAGCCCCAAACCAAAACAAGCCAAAAAACAACTCCCACCTCCAAAAAGCCTAACTGGTTTGCTTGAATTTCCTATTTCAAATTTTAAAAGAAAAACTTTCAGGAAACACCATTTTGATCTTTCTTTTTCGAAAGCTGTCTTAAAATGAAAGCACTGTTCAATTCAGCTATTTAACCCCAGTAGTTCTTAAATACTTTAACAATTTCTGGAAATGAATCCAGATCCTCCAAAGGACCCAAGTGTTTCTCTGCTTTTTAGGATGAGAGAGATGCAGCAGACTTCTGCCTAGCAGGATTTCAGGGGTGTCTGCCTATAACACACATAAGTCACCCACTGAACATGTTTTGTGTACCCCATAATAATGCCCTGGTCACCAATCCATGTTTCCTGACCCACAGGGGAGCATTGTGCCTGTGGTGGAAATGCCTGTGGGTGGCAGATGTGTGAGGAGGATGTTCCCAATACAGGCTGAAGCCTCTGCTCTGCTCCAGAGCCCTCGACACAAGATGGGATGTGCCCATGGGCTGTGTCTGGCAGAGGGGAGATGCCAGGGTGACAACAAATGTGGTGATCATCACCCAGAGGGGAAAATGGACCAGAGGACAAAGGAATGAAGCTCATGTGTGGTGTAAGAGGCTTGGCAGTACTCATTCTGGATAAGAAGCCCATAAAGCTGATACAAAATAGTATTTTTCAGAGCTGGGGATCTCATCCTTGCTTTCAGTGAACAACCCTGGGTTTAGTTGCAAACTAGTCCTCTTCTGCTCTCCTATGACATGCAGATGTGCCTGAAGCTTCTGCTTGTGATATTTTTTTAAATTTTTCTTTTCATGTTTAAGAAAAGGCAGAAAACCTCCAAAACATATTTACCCCATCTCAAAAAAACAACACCAAACCATCAAACCAGTTTTCAAAATACATAAGACAACTCTAAAGCTGTGACTGAGAGAGGGTCAGGCTGCAGCCAGCTGCAGAAAGCACTTGGTGGTGGGAGAGTCTGACAATGTGAGACTGGGGGTGGAAGCTATGCTAAAGGAGAAGGTCATTTCCTAAAGGCAGGACTCTTTACACCACCTGAGTCTCTCACTGTCTACAATGGCAAAAGTTCACAAAGAGCACTCCAGAGACCTGGTGCATGGAAACACTTTTCTTTCAGTTACTCACCAGACTAGAAAGTGAGAAAGAGAAACCAAGCCTGTTTTTTCTTTATTCAGTGAGTCTGCTGCACAATCCATCTTCCTTGAACCTCCTGCTCTGATGATCCCTTCCTGGATCTCTCATTTTGCTCATGTTAAATGTATGAAGAGCATGGCATGAGCAGCAGTTTGAAATGGATGCTACATGTGATGGATTATCCCTCACCTAGAGGATGTAGCATTTGGAAAGTGGAGGTTGAGCTGGAGCCAGGAGCTTTGTGCCCTCTCCTTTGCAGCTGGTGCTGAGTGATGGGGAGGAAATCTCTTAGCTGTGAAGATTGGCAGGGTTTATTAGCTCATGCTCATGTGCACTGATGGCAGGAGACTTTCCTCTGCATGAGGCTGATTTCATCTGTGCACTCCCAGGTTTGCCATCCATGTAAGCTGTTTCCACCATGTAAAATAAAGGTTCCAGTCAAAACCTGGGCTGTGAACACAGCTGGGATGCACAGGTGTGGGTTTACAAGGAGAGGGGAAAGAAAAGGGCTTTAGCCCCCTCATTAGCCTCCACCTCCTTTCCTTTATGGCCAAAGATGTGGTGATCCCAGTCTGGGTCCTCAGCAGTGCTGTGGGGAGAAAGAGACAGGCAGGAGAGCAAGCAAGGGGACAAGTCCAGTGCATGGTGTGGAATGCTAGGAAGGGAGGGGCTCAGCCCCCTCCACTGGCACTTGGGCTCCTTCTCTCCTTGGGTATCCAAAACACCAAGGCCTGACCTGTTCCAAGCCCCACTGCCCCAAATATTTCTTTCTGTGGCTCCTGTCTGGGACATTGGCTGTTTTTTCCTCGGTCTCCCAAGCAGCCCTTCTCTCCATCTCCTCAGGTACTGCTGCTGTCATGTTCCTGGCTCAACATTCCACCTTTCTGCTGCAATATCTCATCAACTTCTCCACTTGACATCTCTGTTATCAGAAGCTACCAACACTATGCTACCAACATTTGGGGTCCAGCATTAAAAGAGAAACTTTTGGCACACCTATTTTTCTTTTCCTTTTCTGACATGTCCTGGGTGACATTCCCTCCTTTGTCACCCCACAGTATTTATGTCAGCTTTTAAAAGTTAATATCTATGGCTCCATGCAAACCCTCCTATTTTTTTCTTTGACTTTACTTAGCCACTGGCTGTTTTTTTGTTGCTTCATGGCTTTGCATTGAAGCTGTGCTGAACTGCACCTTATTATGTCTAAGAATTGGATTTATTTAATTGTAATTCCTTAGAAAAATGCCCTTTTGCATGTGGAATTAATGTGGGGGGCAGGATGAAGGCTGGACCTCTTCCTCCACTAAAGAAAACTGTCTGTAGGTAATGCCTGTTAAATGAGCAAGGGGTTCCTGCCTTCTTACACAGCTATTCCCATGGAAGGAGTGTTTTATACAGAAATCTTGCTGTCATGGGAAAAGGCACCAGGAGCTCAGGAGCTGCAGGCTCAGCCCTTGCCACTGTTCAGGATGCTGTATTTCCTCCTGAGACCTCTCAGGCTGGCCCCAGTGGCCCTGACTACTGCAGGTGACTCAAAGCACAAAGAAGGCTGAGCTGGGCAAGGGAAGGTGTTTGTGTTTGTCTTTCCTCTTCCTTACTCTCATGTGTGAAAAACACTTTGGGACTGAACATCAGGCTGATTTGGGCATTTTGTTCATCTCTGGCTTTGCCATAGCAGCACCAAAAGGGAATTTCCTCTATGGTTTAGTTGTTTTATTTAATATCAAAAGTTGCCCTTGTTCTGTCTCCTGTGTGCACTAAACATTTTGGCATGTTAGCTAAAAGTATGGGGGAGGAAAAAAAACGGAAAAAAAAATCCGTAAAATGCATTAGTTTCTTTGGCTGTCACTGAAAAATGTGCTGCTGATTATTTTTTTTTTTTCAGAGTGATTTTTGGGTTATGAGGAGTTGGTTCACAGTACTAAGCTCCAGAATTGTGGCTAATTAGTAGCCAGTTTAGGAAATTATGTTATCATTACCTCATAATTTCTTAGCTTAGCACCTTTCCTCGTCTTCCACCTCTCTCCTTTCTCCACCCCCTGCAACCTTCCCTGTACAGGGATATTATTTTTCTTAATGACATCTCTGTCACACATGCAGACTTAGATTTCCTAAACACACCTCAGCATTTCAGGTCTCCAGGAGCTTGAAAATGCACATGAATTAATTTTTAATTTTTTTTTTTTTTTTTTTGCACTGAGACTGTCCACAGAAAACCAAACCCAAACAAAAAAATGCAGTTTTTTGCTTCCCTCTCACCATGCTGATTTTACTCTGGCTCTTGCCCCTGAAGTTCCATCTCAGGCACCCAGTGTGGTGCTGGGCTGACCTCCCTGTGCCCTGTGTTTGTTGATGATGAGCATGATTGCATCCACCCTCTGCCATCCTTCCCCACGTGAAAAGCAAAGGGCAAAACAAACAGGAGGAAGAAGCAAAACAACAGGGCCCCCTCAACAAGTGGTGGCAGCATGCAAAATTGAAAATAAAAAACATGGAGGGGGAGATAAAACTCACAACTTAAAAGGGTATTTTCTAGTGGCCTGCTTTGAAATCAGACATTTGCTGATAATGGCAGAGGAGGAAGGGGAGTGGGAGTGCAGAGATGGAGACCTTGGGTTTGCTGGTCTCTGTTTAACCCTGTACTCAGCCAGGCTTTGGATTTGCACAGTGTCTCAGGACAAAAACCCAGGGTAGACACTCATCTACCGAGTTTTGGCCCAGAATAACTTTAAATTGGTGTTTTGTTATTCTCTTTCCATTGATCTGTCAGCTATAGGGTCATTTTAGCAGTTTGTCCATAATGTGGTTGAGGTCTGTGTTGTCACATACAGAGAGACCTGGCCACTTTGGGGAAGGATGGCTGATGTGGAAACCTCTGGAAAACAAAGGTCTGACCTGCAAAATCCTGAGCTGAAGCTCTGAATTGTCTTATTGGTGTGGCAACATGCACATCCTCTGTAACTGAGCATTTAGAAACACTTGCATCAATCACCTACCACTTGATTGCTCTTGCTGTGCACAGTATAAGCATTTCACCAATTGTTGTTATTATTCTTTTCTACCTTGGCTGTTTTTTTTTTCAATTCCCTTTGTCTTGGTCTCTCATGCTACACAAGGAGAATGCTTGGGTAGATTTGCAGAATCACAGACTATCTCCATTGTCTTCTCTAAGAGGGTCTAAATATAGATTGTGACCATCAAGATTTACCTCATATGTTTTTCTCCACTGATTTTTTTCTCTTACATTAGGTCAGTTCTCCTCCTCTGCAGTGTTCACACCTCTCAGGCATTTTCAGACCGGGTGGGGTTGGCTCACAAGTTAGTGTTTTCTTCAGCAAGCTTCTCGTGGTGTTTGTGGCTTTTGCCAGTCCTAAAATGTCATGCTGGTGTTCTCAGCACCCCTCCTACTCAACATGGATATGAGGGGTCTGGAAATGCACACAATCATCCACACACACTGTCTCAGCAGCTTGCAGGAGAAGGGCTTTTGCTTCCCAACAGTGATCACAATAATGAGACAGGCCAAAATCACCCCAGCTTTTGCCATATCACATTTCAAGGCAGAACTATCTGTTGCCTCTCAGGCAGGTTTTAGGTCAGGAAAATAAGCTGTGTCTGAAAATAAAAAATAAATGTGTTACTGAATTTTAAGCAGGACTTTGCACAGAGGATAAATCAAGTTTCAAATCATATGAGCTGGCTGCACCAGCAGTGGGTTGTGTGGGGAAGGCTAATACTTGAATTCCATCCATACACTTGGCACTAATTCCCATTGAAAATTGTATGAGTTGAAACACACTAATATTTTTCTGGAAGTTTTTTGTGTCTCATCAAACATCTTCTCTCCCCAGGTTTGTCCTCACTGAACAGTGTATTTCAAATGCTTTTATCAGTCATTGTGTTTGTGCCCGTTTTCCCAGGGGAAATCTCTTTTCCATCTCGTGCCCAGGCAGTGCATCTCCCAGGGAGCTTCCTGCTGTAGCTCTGTCCCCTCTGTGTCACAGTCACAGTTAGGGTTGTCCCAGACAGAGGAGCTGAGGGACTACATGGGGAAAAGTGGGAAGGACAACATTTCTAGGAGGTTCACACTGCTCTGACATTGGAAGCATCCATCCATCTCCTACACAGATCCATCATTTTGAGGTTCCTTGCTGTCTGAAGGGCACAATCCTGGTGGTTCTTATGGTGTTGTCAGCATTTCTGAGCCATCAGGGTGGGATGGTGAGAGCCAAAGACAGCCCTTAAGCTCTGTGGAGTAAGTGACCTTACCCAAGGAGAGGACCTGCTCCTTTCCCTGTTTGCTGAGAGGGGATAAACCATGGGAGTCTCAGCAAGATTCCTGCTAGGACATGGGTTGGGAGCCAGCTCCAAAGCACAGCTGGAGCTGCAGGCAGTGCCCACACTAATGGGCATCTTCTCTGCCAACACACCCAGCTCTGCCACGTCCAGCATGCCCCAGGGACATGGCTGAAAGCTCTTGTGAATCCCTGGTACAGGTGCTTAGTAACTAGCCTAAGGTCCATTTTAAAAGCCTTAATTCGTGGGGTAGGTTGCCCAAAAAATTTCACAAGATGTCTGCTCCTGTCTGTAAGACTTTTTGCTGGCCATTCAGTTAAGTTAAACAGTTTTCCACTGTAGGCAAACCTGTGTCTCTCTGTCTGCATGCTCTCTCCTGCCTCTGGCAGAGATGTGAAAAGGCTTCAAACACTCCAAAATCTGGCACCCTGATGCAAAAGCAGAGCTATTTATTTTCTCACTGTTCAACACAGGAATCTCTTCTGGGGGTGGTTATCGTTTAAGACTGAGATTCAAGGGATGCTGCACTGTGGGCTCAGCTTTATTCTCACCCAGCTGGATGTGTTTCAGGGGTGGTGAGCATCAGGGCTTTGAGCAACCCTCGACTCCTCAGATAGCCACACTGAAGTCAAAGGGCATCTTTGCTGAGTGAGGTGTTATTTCCAGGGGGACAGACACATCTACACCCTGGCTCAGCCTATTTTGTTTTGAATATCTTATAAATACTCAGCTGCTGCAATAAGCTTATCATCTGAGAATCTCATTTTTTTTTCCCTTTCTTTTTTTCTTTTTACTTTTTACCTATTTGATGTAAGTTGTTTTTAATCTTTGTGAGTGGAAACTGAAAAAAAAAATAACCTTAGCCACAGAAGGAAAATGAAAAGATCTTTGAATTTTATTTTTTTTGCCTTAGGACTTCTAGGCAGGTTTGCAATTTTTAGCACCTGACAGTTACACCTTGCAGACAAACAGCTTAAAGCATCAATGCCTACTCCACATAGCAGGTCTAAAGCCTGGGGTTTGCAATGCACAGCTCTTTTCTTTTCATGCTCTAAGGGATGATTTTAGATGAGTTTAGCTAAATCAGAGAAAAGTCTCCCCTGTTGGAGGTATTCATAATCATAAAATCATAGAATATCCTGGGTTGGAAGGGACCCACAAGGATCATCAAAATCCAACTTCTGAAATAATCTGAAAGAAGTGTTTGGGATGACTCTGTCTCATTAATTTAATTGAGCCTCTGGATAAGATACCTGAGTTAGGCTGACATGGTGCAAACACCAGCCCTTAGGTTGCTTCTCACTGTTTTCCTGGGGTCACTGCTGGTCAAATAGAAATGTGACATAACTTGCTTGTCCCCCTCAACCAATACTACTGCAAGAGCAGAAAAAAAACGAAAAAGAAAAAGAAAGAAGGTGACATTAAACCAGCTAAAAAAATCTCAAGAGACCTGTCAATCAAGAAAGATATTTACTGAAGCTTCTATTGACCCATATATGCTCTTATCTAGAAACCTTTATCTTCTAAGACAATGTTGACTAACAGCTTTTCCTTTACTCTTGTTTCTATCTTAAAAGAATAACAAATAAGCTTAATTCTTCACAAAATCTTTAGCAAATGCCTTTTAAGCCTAACACAATGGTAGTTATTTTAAGAAGGATGGCTAAGCACTGCAACACTTTTCTATTTTTCTGTCTTCGTTTTTCATATTGGAGCACTTAATCACAGTTAATCTTTGTGCACAAGGAAGACACATTAACTTTGTTTGCACAGGACTGATATAAAAGCTTTCAACTCTTCTGTTCCTGTATTCATCTCCCTGGTAAGCTTTACCATTTTAAATAACAGATAAAGGAAATGCTAAAGATTCAGTGATACAGTCTATCCTCGCTCAAGTAACTGCAGGAACTAAACTTGTAAGAAAACTTGGAGCCAGCCTGAAGCTGAGCATCTGCAAATCCCACTGGGAGGTTTTTGTGGAGGAGAAGGGCAGGGTTTATAAGGTTGTATTCAAAAATAGCAACCTAGAAGATGCCAGTGGTTAGGACAGGTGAAAGGAGACCACCTTCCTGTAAAACTGGGGCTTTTAGATGTCTCTACTCTCTGCAGACACAAAAAAGCCTCATTGCTGGCACTGCAGCCACCTCCTGACATTTGTCTGAGTGTCCCCTCTCTGTGCTTGCTTCAAAGCAAACAGTAACCACAGAACCTTAAATTTGTAGAATGTTTTAAGCTGAAAAGGACTTTAAAGCTTATCCAGTTCCAGCTCCCTGCCATGAGCAGGGACACCTTCCATTGTCCTGGGTTGCTCCAAGCCCTGTCCAAGCTGGCCTTGAACACTTCTAGGGATGAGGCATCTTTTCTGGGCAATGGCTTGTTAAAGAGTCTTGTTTTGATAGGGTTATAGTCTCCAAGGCTGTGAAACTGGGGCTCCACTAAAATCAGTGAGACTGAAATAAACAGAATTTCTTTTTTGGACTGACTCTGATAAGGGCAATGGTAATTTAAATGTCCTTTATGGCCTCTTTATTCTGCTAGAGCAATAAAAGGGGGTGCTTGCTTACACCCAAAACTGCCCTGCTTAATTATCTTGTAAGAATAAAAGTAATAAACCCTTTGCCTTCTCCCTATCCCAGTCACACCTACCAGAGCAGACCTGCTGTTATAGATGTACCAGTGTGGGACAGGAAGGGAATTAGAATGCTGTGGCTTGGGGGTATTGGCTGGAAGGAGAAAGCTGTATGTTAATTCATTAAGTAAGACCTGTTCCTGGGATTTTTTTTTTTTTGGTCTGATTATATAGGTATGAGCTTAAACTACTGAACTCAGGAGAAATTCTGAGCTCTTGGGGCTGGATGCATGCCATGTCCACATCATTCCACACTGGAGGAGTCTCAGAAGTGCACAGGATTCCGTGTGCATTTACTTGCACAGGAAAGAAGCTTTGACATGGGGAGCAGAGATGATTCCTCATGCTGGCATTTGGGAATCAGGGCTCTGGGACATGGAATGTGCATGGAGCACATCCTTGGGTTTTTCTAGGAAAACTCAACAGGTAAAGAGAAATGGGAAACAGAGAGAAGAGATCCCATAGCAACTTCAGTAGATACTAAAGCACAGCTAGAAATCCTCCTTTGCTCTCTTTTGCCAAGCCTGCATCCTGTTTTGTGTTTGCTAGGATCCAGCAAAACACAAGCGGTACAGGTTGCTCCAAAATTTCTCTGTCTGTCCAGACACCTCTGGGAGCTGTTCACAGAGACCAAACTGAAAAACACTGTGCATATTTTGGCCAGAAGCCATCTTAGTTTGCTATGAAGTGCTGTAGTATAAATAAATATATATGTGCAAACAAATGCATAAAGAACAATTGTTTGGTGGTCAGGAGAAGCAAAGCTGCCCTTTCATCCCAAGATGAGAGGACATTAGATCAGGGTGATAAGCAGGTAGACTGTTGGCTGTTGGGTCTTTTTGTTTCCCCTTTACTTTCTGTTTAGTTTCAGTTGTACTGAAACAACTTACAAGAGGCCTGAGTAACCACTATACTGACCAGGTATCTGGTAGGCTCAGAGGTCTGAGAGCCAAGAGGTTACACTCAAAGGACATGTCTGTGACAACAAATAGACCATGGCTCTGAGGGCAAATGACACAAAATTAATCAACCATAGAGATTCTTTCTGTCCCTTGTTTCAAAAAAGTTCTGCCTTCCCTGCACTGTTCATTCCCTACATATATCATAGAATCATAGAAGATGCTGAGTTGGAAGGCACCCACAAAGATCATCAAGTCCAGCTCCTGGCCCTGTGCAAGACAACCCCAAGAATCACACCAAGAGTGCCTGAGAACATTGTCCAAACACTCCCTGAACTCTGGAAGGGTTGGTTGGAGCTGTGACCACCTTTGTGGAGAGCCTGTGCTGAGTGTCCTTTGAGGTGCTTAAGACATGTCTTGCCTCTTGCTGTTGCTCAGAAGACCATAGGTCTTCCACAGATCCCAAGTAATTTCTGACAATGTGGTGCAAATGATATAGATATTCCAGGGTTTTACTCCAGGTGTTGGTAAGTGGCCAGCTGGATGAAGGTCCTAGAAAGTACAGTCTCTACTAACAAGAAAACTGATCAGTGGCCCAACAAAAGTATCTGCTTTAAGGTGAGCTGAGCAAATTTTAAGAAGTCACTGACAACACTGCTGGCTTCCCACCAGCTGCAGTGGGATTTCACAGGTCATGAAGTAAACACCTGAATTTGGATACCTTCATCTGTGAGCTAAATCTCATTCCAAATTCCTGCTTGAATATCTAATACCACTTGAAATGCACGAGCTTGTTCGTGGATCTGACCATGGATATCTAAGGCTCTATATCTTACCCACTTTGTAACAATAAAAGAGTAAATATCAGAAAAAAATCCTTAGAAATAAGCTTCTGAGGCAGCGTCATGTGCAGTACAGATAAGGCAGAAGAACCACTTTTTGCTATATTCTTCTTTCCAGAGTGCCCTGTTCTAGTCCTCTAGGACAGGCAACTTTGTCTCCTGGGGAAGCAGGTAGGTGAAGAGATTTTTATTGCAGATATTGCTCATTTCTAGCTCCCTGTCCTAACGACTGCAGATTGTGCGTCAATTGGTTTTG
>VZTT01037337.1:17811-37075 GCA_013400855.1 Buphagus erythrorhynchus | reverse complement strand
AAAAGAAAGAAACAACAACAAAACAGGCTCCTTGTGTTTCTACAGATTCCCAAAGGAAGTTTTAGTTCATTGGCTGTGGGTATCATCCTACAGTGTCTGAATACTGGTGCTACTGGTTGGGTCTTGGAAGGGATTCAAAGGCAACATTGTACAAGAGAACTTCACAGGTCCTGGCACGTTTGACAGTGGTGGGTAGTGGGGTTGCTTAATAAAGCAGTTCAGTTCAAAGTGGAGGCAGAGGNGAGCATGGATTGCTGGCAGCACTATGGGAATATCAGCTCACACAAATGTGCAGGGTGGTGCTGAGGATGCTGTCCTGCTCAGGAGCAGCCCACAATTAACATGGCACGGAGCCAATAGAGGCAAAACACTTCCAATATTTAGCAATTTTGGCAAAATTGTTTAGCTTGGAAGTTACTGAAAGCCATATTCATTTTAATTAGCCTTCCAGTGTACTGGCAACAGGTCTGGTTTATCTGTGCTCAGACCCCCTCCAAGATAGGTGTTTTTCAGGTCCCACACATTGAATTTTGGAAGCAACTTGAGGAATTATGAACGTGAGGGATGGATGCGACTTGTCTAAGTCAGGCAAGATGTGGGTGGGCTCTTTCTCAGCTGTCTGGCACAGCCAGTTCTTGACACTCTCCCTCATATCCCACCTGCCATTCCAGGGCTGGGTTTTCAAAAGGGCACAATAAGGTGTTTGACATAAAATCTGGATGCTGCAGATTCTGAATATCATCACAGGAGTCTCAGTTCTTAGGGGATGAGATGTGATTCTGAATATCATCACAGGAGTCTCAGTTTTCAGGGGATGAGATGTTCAGCAAGGGACACAGAGGGGTTCTGGATGCTGTGTTCAGACCACCTTCTGTGTGTGCCCATTTACCTCAGGACCAGTGAGAGCCTTGCATTACCCTGATCTCCCCACCCTGAGCCATCAGTGCTGTGGAGTGCCAACAGAACCCAAATGAAGCACCCCAGTAGCAAGGTGGGAGATTATTAGGATTATATTCAACTTCTGTGGCACTTGAAAATGGGGATCATGATTAAAAGACCCAATTTGTTTTTCAGAGTGAAGCAGGGAGGACTTGGCCTTTTTCCTGCTGTTATAATCTCCCTTCTCTACTTTGGGATGTTCGTGAGATAGAAAACCTTGGTAAGAAACTCCCTCCAATGAAAAATAATTAATCTTTCATCATCCCTCATTTGCATCTATCTCACTACCAGCCCAGGAATGCTGGTCTAAACAGAGACAATCTCAAAAAACAGACAGGTAGACAGGGGGAGTAGCAATGTGGACTTCATCTTAGACATCAAAGTGATTGTTAACTGAGTTCTATTTATAAAGTTGGTAGATTTTCAATGCACTTCCACAGAATGAGATAGACAATTATAGAGTGGAGGTTTTGTGTTGATGAGTAAGTAAATGCTTAATTTCTAAAATTATTTGTCTTAAATGAGTTGCTTAAGGTTCTGTTTATAGTGTTGGAGTGCTGGAGCACTGTCACACCTCCACTGGTAACATCTACCCTCAGGGACTTGAGGGAACAGCATCTGGCCATGTGGTTTTTCTCCAATAACTTATTAGCACACTTTTCTTCCCAAAGCACACTGTTTTTTTCTGACATAAAATGAAAAAAAGGAGCAACTTTAGGTTCCACATCTTTAGGCCAAAATCCTGACTGACANGAGAGAGGAGCTGCTCACAGTAAAGCAGCTTATGGTCTCCAGTTCTAGAGAACAAGATTTTTCCACAGGATTTCTTTCCCAACAGGGAAATGTAACTAGCTCCATCTGGGACTAATTATTCCCCTAGTGAAGGAAAACAGGAACTATAAACTGATTTAAGTGTCCTGCCTCTCTTGCTGTAACATTTCTTCAGCGATGACTTCAGACCCACTATGGGGAAAAGGGAGAACTGCTTGCAAGAAACACTTTTGCCTTTGTTTATCCTTGGTGGCCTCAAGGAATGGATTGGACCAGCTTAGAGCAATATCCAAGCTGCACTTTTTCTCCCTGATGCTCATTTCCATCAATATAAGTAGCACCAGCTTCTATGACTCCTGAAGAAAATCTCCTTTTTTTTTAAAGAGCCCATGTACATCTCTGAGTGGTGAAGATGAGTTTAATGATGTGGCTATCTAAGTGCTCTAGATCAGAAAGCAAATAAAAGAGAACACAGGATTGTGCCTTGGTAAATTTTCATATTGTCCTCAAGGTAATCTCAGAGGTGGATTCCATTTTTTGAGTATTTGATTTCACCACCATCACCTCGAAGCCTCCCTGCTGGAAATTGTGACACAGAATTGTGACTCTGGTTATTCCAATGCCAGAAAGGAACTCAGGTCAGATGTATTGAGCCATGTATGTTCAACACTAGACTCTCAATATAGCTGAGAGGAATGGGTACAGAGGGGAAGAGCAGTGTGTTATAGCTAACAGCAAACAATAGATACCTTGTAAAAAACCTGGGAATAATCATGCAGTGAAACTTCCTCAAACACCCTCCTGGGTGTCAGCAATTTGCATCTGAACCAAAGGGGCTGCCTTTCTGTTCAGTAGCCCTGGGGGTTTTTAATTCCCTGAATTTCTCCAGCAGCCCATTGGACCCAGGGAAGCTATTGGTGAAAGTTTGATGCTCTCACCTCTGGAGACACCATTGCAGCTCCTGTCTTGCTGTGAATTTTCACCTGCCATGTGATTCTGGTAGGGCTGATCTGGTGTGCTGGAAGCAACAGCCTTGGGTGTGAAGAATGAAGCAGTGGGAGAGGCTGTACTGCAGCTGGGCCATCACCTGGCAGCACCCCACACTCAGGAAAGGTTTGCTTGGAGGTGTTTTCCCAATGACACCTTGGGTATGGGAAACCTGGCCCATGGAATGCCTCTTTGGAGACCAGCATCACAGAACCAGTTATAGAGTTTCACGTGGAGTTTATTCACCATGGTGAATAAGGTGGGTGACATGGAGCTTGACAGAGGCACAAATCTTGGGGGAAGAGTCTGTAGTGGGTGACAGTGTGCTCTGGTCCTCTCTTCTCCTCCTCCTATTGCCAAACCCAGCTGTGCCCACACAGCTTCCAGGGCTGGTGTGCAGACAGCAATTTGAACATTGCTAGATAAAAAGCAGTCTGTCTCACACCTCTTCTTCCAAAAGCAGCACCAAAGCAGGAAGGAGGAGTGAAGGACCTGGATGTAGATAAGGGTGGGTTCTGCCTCTAAGAAAACATGTATGGAATCACAAAGTTGTTTACTTAATGTCTTTATGAATTTGGAAGGCACTCCCAAAACACTCCCTCCACACAGCCTTGCCCCTCCCTCACATCCTCAGCTTGGAAGATGCCTAACATGAGGCTGGCATGGACCCCAGTGATGCACAGACCTGTGTGGGGGTGATCATGCCAAAAAATGTTTTCACCCCTCTACACCTTTCTCATATATTACACCTCATATCCCAGCAGCCAAGGCAGCTGAGGAACTCTGTGCAGTCTGAAGGCATTCCCATTCCCTCTCCTATCTATCCCTGTCAGCCCAGCATCTTGCTGAGCAAGACAAGGAGCAAGCTGAAGTGCCACCATGAGGGCTGTGTCCCCATCCTCCCTCTTGCAAACCCAAATAAAAGTCAAGAATGCTCCCTAAACCAGCCTCTGAGAGGAATGGGTTAACCTGGGAGGTAGTGAAAGCCACATAAGAACTTCACAGGTGCAGCAACAGTTTTTATTTGGTAAATATCACCTCCCTAACCCAAGAGGAGGCCCATGAAAGAAGATGCCTCTTCTGCAAATAGGAAGAGTGTGGTTAGGAGCACTTGCTGGGCTAATAAAGGCTGTTGAAGCTTCAGCTTCCGTTGGTGGTTAACCCCGTGACACTGCTCTGCCTCTCTGAAAACAGCACCTGAGTGGTACAGGGCTTAATTTTGTTAGATATTGACGTGGTTTTTATCACATTATCCTGGCAGTGGGCACACAACTGAAAGGCACTGCTCAGTGGAGCAGGGGGTTAATCAGTACACAACATTGCTGCGTGGAACAGTGCTTGGGTCAGCTGGGGAAATCCAGGCTGTCCCTGCCTGGGGAGCAGCTGCTGGGATGGGTGCAGGGCAGAGAGCCATGGTGCAATAGGAAAATGGTTGCCCTTGTGGTTAAAACCCAAAGCTTGATGACCTATTTCCTAGCAAAATTGTTCTTTTTTGGGTCTGTTGTTTTCTTTTCCTGCCTCTCGAGGAGAAGTGCTTGGATTGAATAGATGAGATGTGCAGCTCTCTGTGTGAGATGAAGGTTGGACCTTGGCTCTGCACCAGAGTCACCTCAGCCTGCAATACTCATATTTCCTCCAGGCCAAGGCTCTACAGGTAAACAGAAGCTTCAGAGCAGGATGGAGCCTGAGCACTGAGCTGATTTCTGCATTAGGAGCTTTATTGCATCTCAAGCCCAGAGCCCTTTTGCATCCACAGGACTGATTTTTGAGCAGACAGAAGTATATTAGCAAAAAACCTACCCACTAGAGTGTCTCAGCTCTAAAGCTGCTTCACAGGCTCAAGGGCTTATTTTTTTCCTCCAGGAGTAAGTAATGTCAAAATTAGGAGGAGGATGTTACATGGAACTGGTATCACCCTACCCCATGGTAACATCCAAAATTACCATCACATCCTCTCCTGAGTTGGGAATGGCTGCTCTCTGTCATCCACTGTACCACCCCAAGCAGCTATGTGAGGGGTTTGCCTTGTTCACTGTCCACAAATATATCTCTATTTTCTCCATCCCTAAGCACTGCTAAACTGTATTTCAGATACTGAGGAAGATGAGGGAAAAGAGTCTGCAACAGGCCTCTGTGAAGGTATTTTTATTTAGGGTAGAATATGCATTTTTTTATTCAGAATTTTCTTTGTCTGCAAAGCATCACACACACCCCTATGGCTCTGTAGGCACACTACAATTTTAATATTGCTTCAGTTCATGTTTCACTCACTCCACATCAGTGAAGTGGTGTCTACAGAGTTGCAGTCCACTTCCAGGCTGGTAAACAGCTCCCTGGAGGTCCTCCTTCATCTGGGCCAGCTCTGCCCTGCAGAGGTCCAACACAAAATGATGGGGTTTAACACTGCCCCCATGGTAACCCAGCAGAAAATTTCTCCTTACTGCACTAAGGCAGGATTGGGGTGGGCTGTCATATGCTGCAACAGATCCAGGCTGATCCTATTTGACATCCCTTAGTGTTCAAGGCCAGGCTGGATGGGGCTTGGAACAACCTGGTCTAGTGGAAAGTGTCCCTGCCCATGGCAGGGACATTGGAATGAAATTTTCTCTAAGATCCCTTCCAATGCAAACTATTCTGTGTTTCTGTGACTTTTATTTCTCACACCTTCACTGCAGTGTTCATGGGCTGTAACAAACATCCTTTCCTCACCCCTTCTTTCTCTCTCCCCTGTTGTCCTCTCCCATCCAACATCTCCTTTGCACAGCTGGGCTCTTCACAACACTGGTTTCTTCAGGCATTAATTTATGAATGGTACAGGCAGCACCTTGGAAATTTACCCTTATGTGCCAACTTCCTGCTATGTGAAACACCTGCATTTAACAGCAGAGAAAGAAAACAACCACCACAGTAAACCTTGGGTAAAACTGGTTTCAATTAGGAGCCTTAATTGCAATGAAACTGAAAGGAACTCTGCTTATATGAGCTCTCCTCCTTCTCTCTCCCCACCGCCCTTCTCATTCCCTCCTGTATGGGTGAAGCATCACATCTCTTCAGTCCCCACCCAGACACAAATCATCCCCACAAGTGGGCCAAGTACCCAAATCTCTGCCCTCTTTCTCATTTTCCCTCCTCACATCTGAGGTGAAATCCCAGCTACAGACTCTCATGGCTAGAATAGACCTTCAGACACATTGGCACGATTCCTTCTGTACCCAGGCTGGTGCTTCTCACCCAGTCACCCTTACAGTGAGCCCCAGAGACCCCAGCTTGTTTTCCTTTCCTCCCCTCATCTTCCCTCAGTTTTGGGATGCCAGCCACCACACAGATAGTGTACCTGACTGAACGGAGCAAAACAGGGGCTGCAAACTTCCACACGCATTTCCCCCTCCCCGTGTTGTAAATATTCTCCATGCAAGAAGACTGAAAGCTATAATTTCTCCATTTTAACCCAGTTCTGCTCAAGGTGTGGCTATTTTCATATTTCCATCAACACAGTTTCGTGTCTCTTGGCACAGTGAGCGTGTTCCATAGGCAGTATCGCGTCCGCAGGTGTTTCGGCCCCTGCCACACTAAGGAGGTGAGAGGAGATGGTTCGGACCTGTCACACCTACATTTCATCATAAAAATGTTAATGGATCATTCCAGAAAGTCTCTGCAATCTTTTCACTTGCTTTTACTAAATGTTGTGTTGGACATTCTTGGCACCAGCATGGCCCGTTTGTGCCTTGTTTCTGCCTCTGGAGAACTGGAGTTGGGTTATGTGCAGCGTTTGTTCTCAGCTGCAGGGTTCTGCAGACTCCAATTTCCCCTGTCATTAAACATTAAACTGTTGGACTTGCCACTCTTCCAGCAGGAGATCCTGGTGATGATGGCCGTGGTGGCAGGTGGTCTTCCTCCTGGTTCTCTGCATTACTGTGGTAAATGACTACCAGACCCAAGTGGCAATAGGACCCCCCAAACACAGAAGGTTGAAATTCAAAACTCAGAGATGCCATCACCGTGTGTGAATCCAGGGTACTTGGGTTTGTCTCTGTTTTTGGTTGTTTTGAACTGTATACAAAGATATACATGCAGTAACCTGAAAAAACCCTACATAACTGAGTTAACAGCTGCTATTGTAAGGTTGTATGGTTTGCTCAATAGTTTTTTTGCCCATATCCTCCTTTTGGGAAGAACTGTTTCTTGTTGTCCTTGCTCCTTAATGGCCTGTTCCATCCTGGTTGCTGAGGTTTGTCAGCACAAACTGATGAGAG
The DNA here is from genome assembly GCA_013400855.1 of Buphagus erythrorhynchus. Lineage (NCBI taxonomy): Eukaryota > Metazoa > Chordata > Aves > Passeriformes > Sturnidae > Buphagus > Buphagus erythrorhynchus. The sequence continues at coordinate 30,125 of VZTT01037337.1, read as the reverse complement.
CAAAAGTGAAGGTGGACCTTTACCCTGAGGAACATTCCCCTGGGAGAAGGCAGAGTATCATTGCTGGAGCAAAGCTGCGTGTTTCTTTAGCTCATGCCAGTGCAGGACCTAGAGAACAGGCAGAAGAGCCTAAATTCCTTTCAGCAAAGATGAGTTGCAGCAAAATTTTCATCATGTAAGTAGGGACTGTTAACTTCCAGTAGGGTTGAGGAGAGAGCAAGCAGCATCCTGGGATTCATGCAGATGTTGGGGGAACTGAAGGATCACCCCTCCTCTGCTGTGGAAGTGGGGATGGCCCAGCTCAGGTGTTGCAGGTGGGCACTAAGGGATATAGGATGCAGCTGCATTCCCTATCCAGCAAACACATAAGCCATTGCACAACTGGGTGCAATTCCCAGTTGTGTTTCTTCATGCCTATACCACCATCACCTAGAGGAAAGTGCTGTTTCCCTTCTGTGTCAGGGAACCTTTTTTTTTCAAGGAGGCAAAACGAGACTTGTGTGAGGCAGCCAGGATGAGAGTGCCACCTTTCTCACAGCAAAACCTATCAAACCCTTGCTGCTCAGGACACAGCCATGAAGGCAGCAGAGCCAGAGCTCGATGGAGCACTTTCCCAGCAGAAAGTTTTATCTGCTGGTCTCCCACAGCGCTGGGTGCGCGTGGTAAAACCGAAATCTTCCTCAGCATAGCTGAGCTTCCTCAGCGTGGTTGCTGTGCAGTGAAAGAAGGGATTGGTGTGTGTGTGATCTGTGAGAGGTCCTGGTTTGCCTTGCACTGCAGCTGATGGGCTCAAGATGTGAAACTCCCATCTGTGCTGTGGCTGAGCACCAGCGTGTGGCAAACAGCAGCCATGGGGCACGTCCTGCCTGGCTGTGACCTGCCCTGGACATGGGGAATTGCAGCTAAAGTCACTACCCCTGCTCACCACAGCTCCCACTTCAGACCTGTTATCCCTTCTCACACTTGCTTCCTTATTTGCTTTAGCAGAGGTGGTACGTGTCACACTAGTTTTTGAGCAGACACCGGGGAGCTGGAAGCCAGCCTGGCAAAAGGATCGTTTGCATGATTTTTTGTAATTGTGAGGAGGAAGTTTGGCACTGGGCATGGAAATGGAAACAAAATAAAATTTTCTCCCTCCCAGATTTCTGTGGCAGCTTTATCCTGCTCTTTCTCCTTGTTGTGAGACTCAGTTTCTCCACCCGGGAAATGAGGAGAGATGCTTGTATTTTCATCCAAGATACAGATGGCCACTCGCTGCCATGGCTCAGCTTAAGATTAGGCTGTGCATGCCATGGAAATAGGGGAGAAATGCAGAAGATATTATCATGGAGTTAGTGGGCCTTAGCACCCACAGTTTTCATGCATTGACCACAGCCACATACCTTCAGTGTGCACAACTTTCCTGTGAGGCTACATTGATGGGATAGGAAAGAAATTTTTGGGTCATCAACTTCAGTCCCTTGTTGTGTCTGCCCAGTCATCTTTACCCTTTCCTCTAACAAACTTCTCAGGTTTTTACCCTATGCATTGCTCTTACCAAAGCTCTTCCAGATCCAAATTCCATATAGGATTAGCCATCTTTTTCCACTATTACTTGGGAGGAGAATGTAAGAAAATCAAAACAAGAAAGACTGAAAGTCAAATCTCTCTCTTTCTCATGGTATAAGATCCTGCTATGCGTTGGAGCAGTCCCAAGCACAAATACAGGCTGGGTAGAAAATGGGATTGAGAGCACTCCTGAGCTGTGGGTGTTGAGAGATGAGAAGCTTGAAATGACCCAGAACTGTACCCCCAGGAAGTTCTACCATATCCTGGGCTGCATCAAAACAAGTGTGACTACGAGGTGGAGGGAGGTGCTTTTCCCTTTCCACTTTGCTCTTGTGAGAACCCTCCTGGAGTGCTGCACCCAGCTGTGGGACATCCAACATAAGATAAGTGTGGACCTGCTGGAAAGAGTCAAAACAGGCCACGAAGGTGCTCAGAGGTTTGGAACACCTCTGCTATGGAGACAGGCTGAGGGAGTTGGGATTGTTCAGCCCGGAGAAGAGAAGGCTCCAGAGAGCCTCCTTTATGACTCCTTCCAGTATCTGAAAAAGCTACAAAAGAGTTGGAGAGGGACTTTGTACACAGACATGTAGTGATAGGACAAGGGGATATGACTTTAAGCTGACAGCAGGTAGGTTTAGATCAGATAGTAGGAATAGAAGTTTGTGACTCTGAGGGTTTTTTCTCTGTTACCCAGAGAAATTGTGGACGCCCCATCCCTGCAGGTGCTCAAGACCAGGCTTTGAGCAACCTGGTGTAATGTAAGCAGTCTCTGCCCAAGGCAGGGGATTGGAACTGAATGATCTTTAAGGTCCCTTCCAACCCAAACCATTCTCTGATTCTATGATCCTTGTCAGTAAGGTGTTTTATATCTGAGCAGAGGTGGCTGCACCATGAAAAACAGAAGAACACAACACTAAGCAAAGCTGGTGCAGCCACACTAACTTTGCTGCAATGCACTGAAGGAATCCCTTTGGATTATGCCAAAAGCTGAGCACATTTTGCTAAGTGAGTTTGCAGTTGGGTGTAGACCCATTTGAGAAAGAAGTCCTTCCTGCAGCCAGACTTTCATGTGCAAAGCAAACCTGGCCTGGCTTCACCATGGGCTTAGCCCTGTTTTCCCCCTAGCCAGCTTTGGTCCCCCACTTTCTGGGCCCTTTGCAGCCAAGCATTACCAGGCCATGTGTTTTCAGGAACCCTCAGGAAGGTGAATGAGCTCAAGTGTGAAGTCACTGTTCACTGGCTAAAAACATTTAGCCCTTGTGGGGATGCTCTCATTCTAATAAAGTCACCTTACATTGCTGTAGCTAAATCCTCAGAGGAGGATTAAGCACTAAAGGCATTTTAATCCTAAATGAGAGCCTGCACATGTGTTTTAATTTATGGGCACTGACTTCACACCTGTTGTTAGCTGACTTGCCTGCACTTCCCTGTATGTCCCTGTGTAGGAAAGCTCTAATGAGATGCCACTAGAATTTGGGTGATGCTGTTGTTATTAGTTCTCTTTTTGAGGTTTCTGTAGTTTGGGTTTCAGTGCATTCTTTGTGGTTTGAATGGGTTTTTTCCCCCTTTTTGGTCTTTTCAGGCATCCTTTCAGTTTGGGTATATAGCATGTTTGATTAGAAGAATTCCAGATGGAAGAATTTTACCTTCAGAGAAACATATGCTTTTTGGCCATTAGAATGATCTTGAATCCTGATGGGAATTGATATGAAGCAGCCTCCACCTGTGGCTTGGAATAATTCTTTGAATGAGAGTGGGCTCATTCCTTTAAGTGTACACTTCTTCATAGAAATTCATAACTCTAAGTTCTCAGTTAAGCTACTGAAGTTACTCAGTTGGAACCCTAATGCTCTGTCTATAAACACTGAAAAAAGTAATTTTGTTTGGTTCACATTAAAAAAATCTTTGGAGAAGTCGCTCTCTTGCTGGCTAAAGACTTGAGTGTAGAAACTAATCAGGACAGAGAGACACCTAAACTATGTTAGTGCAATGATTCCACTGTGCTGGAATCTGCTTTTTTGCTTCCAAGAAGGAACTCAACCATGGCATTTGTAAAGGGGAATCAAGACCACCTGCACTCTTCTTTCATCAGCTGGAGCTCTTTGACTCTGAGGTGACCACACAGAATGAAATGTGGGCAGAATTAGGTCATGCTAATGCACCAATAGCTCTCCTGGCTGGGAAATCCTGAATTAGCTTTCTAAGAACATCCAACAGCACCCATTATCCTGAAAGGTGATGTCTGTGGGGAGAGGGAAGTGGATTCAGTGCTGCCAGCCTGATGGAGGGTCTGAAGCACAAATCTTATGAGGATTGGCTGAGGAAACTGGAGCTGTTTAGATCAGAGAAAAGGAGGCTCAGGGGGGACCTTATTGTTGTCTAAAACTCCCTCCTGGAAGGAGGTTGTAGTGTGGGGGAAATTGGTCTCCTCTCTCTCTCAAGTAACAGGCAACAGCACAAGAGAAAATGGCCTCAAGTTGCTCCAGGGGATTGAATATTGAGAAGAATTTCTTCACTGAAAGAGTTGTCAAACACTGGAATAAGCTGCCTGGGAAGTGATGGGATCCCTGTCCCTGGAAGTGTTGAAAAACCTTGCAGATGTGGTACTTAGGGACATGATTTAGGGGTAGACTTAGCAGTGATGGGTTAAGGGTTGGACTTGATGATCTTGGAGGCCTTTTCCAACCTTAGTGATTCTATCATTATATGAATTTATCAAAAGACAGGATTTTGGTTTAGAACAGAACTGGGAATAAAGGCACAGCCCCTGATCCTGCTGTGCTTTTTTCCCAGCTGTTAAATAATATCTGTTCTCTTTGCTTTGAAACCTCTGTCGACACTCTCAGGTATTTCAGGAGTGATGATTTGAAACATGAGTAATTTTGTCTTCAAGATAAATCTTTCTCCCTCTCTTGACTGCCTGGGGAGCCAAAAGAGATTAAATTTTCCATTTGGACTAGAGATTTGGCTAGTACTAAGCCCCTGATTTGGGTTCTGGGTTATAAAGTGAATATTGTTATAATAATGATCATAAAATAATTATTATAACATGCTCAACATGATACTTCATTCTGCATGTAAGGTAAGTGGAGACACCTTCCCATTTGTTGTTATCATTGTTTACTAATTATTCCTGTAGCCAAAAATGTTCATTGCTCCATGGAAGTAACGGAGAAGGGGCTTAGGCTGAATCTGCCTCTTGCTCATAATCACTTTCATCCACTAAAAAGGAGGGAAAATAGCCAAGATTCTCTGCTCACAGGATTGTTTGGTTTTGATTTTGCTGTTGTTGATTACTTTATAAAGTCTTTAGGACAAGTCTAAAATGTTCTCACCTACTCCCTGATACCTGGAAATCAGTATAACCTGGTCAATGACTCTGAGCTTTTCCAGGAGTTGATCCTCTTCTTTGCAATGTATGAACTTTTGCCAGATTTTAAGCATGTGAGTACTAGTGCCAGAAAGTGGACTTTGTCTGCCCTTAGAGCAAAGTGCACCCTTTCAAGGATTTTTATAGAATGGGTTGCTCTTTATTTCTAAATAATCAGGAAATTTGAATTCTATTGTTCATCAGCAATTCCCATAAAGCATTCTAAAAGCAACAGAAAAGCCCAATTTCCACATGAAAACATATTCAATTACACACCAGAGGAGCAGAAAAACAATCTTTAAACCACTGCAAAATGCAAAAACACACAATTCCTTCTTTAAGAGGTGCTGAAGCATCTTTCAAGTGACCATCAGCATTTAGAGCTGAAAGCTTCCTAGGCCTTAAGGCATTTATACACAGACTTCCCCTGACTTGAGAAGCACTTTCATTTTAAAGTAATAATTAAATTATTATTTAAACTAAATCTTGAAGTGACATGTTATGCTGCAGGACAAGCAGGTCAGTGTTGCAGGGAAATGAGAACACGCTGTGGCGAGCATCACTTTTCTGCTCCTCCTTGTGTCATTCACTCATTTAAATCATAGAGCTCAGCAGACCTCAAAACAATTTACAAAGGAATTGCAATAAATTACACTCATCCCTGTTTTCACAGAGAAGGAAACTGAGGCAGAGAGAAGTGAAGTAGCTTGGCAAGTTTCTGCAGCAGGACTGTTGCAGAGGCAGGCAGGACCCAGATCCTTGGGCTCGTTGCAGATGTCAGGCTGTCTTGTGTAACATTACGTGCAAAATCTTTATTCTCTAATTGCTACAGACTAGATCCTAAGGAAATAATGAAATGCAGCAATCCAAACTAATTGTACACCTTAGTTGTTTAAGCAATACAGGACATTTGACTGAATACTGTGCCCACTAAACCGTATCACAAATGCACTTGTAAATAAGAAAAAAATAGGGGTTTTTAAACATTTTATAGATCTTTGATCACTATGACTATGAAGTCACAAGTGGGAGGTTGGAAGTGTGCTGTCTTTTGTCTGATCCTGAGGTTTCATACAAGCCTGGGACTCTCATTTTCTGAGGGGAACCATGAGGTTCTTGCTGCCATCAGGCTCCAGGGCTTCTATTGCTTTCAGTAGCACTAGGGATAACATTTCTGGTTTGAAAAAAAACCAATCCAAATCTCTAGTCCTCACCCAAATATATCTTATGACAGTTTAATAAAAAATCCACAACCTCATCTCCAGGATCTGTCTTTATTCCATCTCTGCCCTTCAAGGAGGTGAATTCTGCACTAGCTTGCACAGATGTGTTTTGTGGTGTACAGATATACTTAAAGGGAGGTGCATTTCTTCATGCCGTGATGAATTTGGCCTTTAGGTAGCAAATTCTTCCCTCTCTTACTCCACTACAAGCCCTTGCACTTTTTCTGGGGCAGGGAATGTCTTTATGTTCAGCACATGTGAAGGGCTGGGTGTACTGCGGTTCTGGGCCACAGTTTGGGGCTCCTAGGCACTACCACATGCTGCATAATTAATATTAGTAATGAATAATAATAATAACAGCTATAATAATAGTAATGTCTGAATAGGAGGGAACCCCATAACCTTGCCCTTGGGTGCCTGAGTAGGAAGCACAAGCCAAGGCAATTCAAAAGAGACACCAACAACAGGGTTACAGCAGCCCCGGCAGCTGCTGGCTTTCCTAATAAGCATTATAAATGTGGCTGGGAGAGAGAGGCAGTGCACAGCAATTTCACATTACTAGGCTCCACGTACAGGGCAGTGTACCATCACCGATGGAGTCATTTCAGTCTCGACTGGGAAGCCAGTGGGAATTCCTGCTCTGGAGCACTTTCCATTGAAGGGAGAGCAGCCCTGGGAGCAAGCTCTGAGAGCAGCACTGGGGTGTAAAATGAATTGCAGACAACTCTTGCTTTTATGTCTTCCATACAAATGCTTGAGTGGTGAGACTCAGGCTATTATGGAAGGTTGCTCTGTGCTGCCAGCCAATTGGTTATCACTGGGGTGATTAACAGCTCTACCTGTCACCTCTTTATTCCAATGAACGGGGCCCATTTTGTGGGGAACCCAGTGGGGTTCTGGCAGGTCCCCACTGACCCTTAATTTGTTGCAGGATGCATCCTGAGGAGGTGTTTGGCATCCCCACCTTCTGGTGATGACAATGAAATCAGCATCCCCTTGAGAAAAGACAACAAATGATGACGGGAATTTGTAGTTTTTTCTCCACTGTTACTGTTTTTATTCTACCTTCATATCTAGACTTATAGTAGCTCCAGAAAGCTGCTTGATACCTGGAGAGAGAAGGAACATGATCTTTATGTCACTCTTTCAGGATGGTGTTCCTGGAACAGAAAAGGCTTTTGATAGCACAACCTGTCCTTCCACAAGAAAAGCCCTGGATAACATCAGCAGCTTAGCACTTATTTAGGCCCTCTGCTATGCAAGAGCAAACTGAAGTTTTGCACTGAGAAATAAGAAAGGATTTGGCCTCATATCTCAGTGCCAATGAGTCTCGTGGTTGCCATTTAACCTGGCATTTATTGCCTCTCCCAGGAAGACCCTTGAAAAGTGCCAGCAAAATAATTGTTGGTGTAATTATTGTCTGGATAAAAAGCTTCAGCTTGCTAAGCCAAATCCTGCCCACTTCCAGTCTACCATAAACCCAATGAAACTCTCTTGATTTTTTTGGTATTATGGGGAAAGCAAAGCTTTTCAGGGCCCTTCCCAGTCATTCCTGGAAGGGTCAGTCTCTGCTCTGAAATCCACCACACCCTTGCTCTTGCCAGCAAACAGCTCCTAGGTCACAGCCATTAACCTACTGCCAGTGCAATTCAATCAGTTTTTATGCCCCTTCTCCTCTCTGATGGAAGGCTTTTCCTGAACTTCACTCCTCTGATGTTTAGAAATCTTCCAATTTCCAGCCTTTACAGCCAGTTTGTTCTTGTGCCAACATTGTCCTTTTGCTTAAATACCTCATTTCCCTCCATGATGCTTGCCCACCTTCCCCTCCCTAGGATGTATTTATAGAGAGCAATCACGTTCACTGCTAACCAGTGCCTGCTCAGCACCTTCCAGTATAGGTCCCTGGCATCTGTCTTATAGACAGGGCTTAAAGTGTTTCCTCTGTGTCTGAACGCAAATAGAGTTCCCACCCTGTTCCAAAGATGCTGCTTGCACACGCTGGATCTGGTCCAAACGGCCTCAGGATTGCCTATACACTTAATTTAAATGGCAACAAAAATAAATCTCAACCCAAGCTGTCTCATGGGACGGGCTCTTTGCAAACAATGGAGATCTGTGCCCTTCTCTCGGTTCGCTCTGCCTGAGAAAAAAAGGGCAACTCCAAGTTGCTGAGGCTGAATTCCCTTCCTGCCTCGCTGGTGCCCTCCCCCTGCCCTGCTCCCGGGGTCTCACTGGGGAGGGAAGCCCCTGCAGTGGTGCTGATAGGACTGGAGTTGTCTGGCTGCCAGGGTGAATCAGAACAGCTCCGTCGCTAACATCCCACCGCCTGTTAATTAATGCATTAATGAATTGCCTTCTAATTCCTATAATCATCCTTATTTTTGGGGGTGAGCAGGCTTTCAAGGTTGCACAGCTTGCCCAAGGCCACGTAAGGAGTTAGTGGCAGAGCCAAGAAAGGAACCTGGGTGCCCTGACTGCTGGGCTGGGCCAAATTGCTCTCCTTTTGGTAAAACATCCTACACACCATTTCCTTCGCTCCAGAAAATGTGCTCGGTGCAACGAACCACCTTTTATTTTTTTTTTTGCCTTACAGCAAGACTGCAGCAAAGCGTGTAACAAACTGAGATTTGAAGCTGCCTTCAGCAGTTCCTAATCTCTGCAAACGTTATACTCTTTGTGGTAAGGAGCTTGGGAAGCTCTCCCTGCCTCCTTTGTGAAGGCAGATACGTGGAACTGGCAGGGTATTGTTTTCACTTCTGAGTCAAGCTCGCCTTCTGTACGCAGATAAAACTTCCTTCAAAGTCAAGAAGAGTTTTGCTGAAGTGCATTAGCCCAATTTGTTTTTAACTTCTATGTTACTTCACTGACATAAACAAGTACAAACTAGTGCTAATGCTATAGGCAGCCAGTGCAGCTACTAGAGGGGGAATTGGTTTGTGATCTGTTAGTGCATTGATGGGAAAACCATCCAGTTCTGATGACCAAATATCTGTTTTCCTCTAATTAATAATTTTTTTTCACTTGTTCACAGTAACACTTGTTTTTGCACATCTAAGTTAAAAATAACCTCCCCTAACTTCATGTGTAAACAGGAACGGGATTATCTTCGGTATGTTTGATATTATCATTATTAGTTTTTGTTATTTCACTATCATTATTATTCAGATTTCATCGCAGATGTAATATTTCAAGACAAATTAGGCAGAATTTATATTGACCAAATCCACCCTAGAACTGCTTCATCACCTTTAAGTGACTGATCTTGAAATGTTTTCATGGACTTTGTATATAAAGTGACATTTACCTTCTTTTCAGTTTCCTGTGCCATTGTTACTCACCAGGGCAGCCCATCAAACAAGAATCTAACTAACAGAAATATATATGTAATGTATTATATGGATTCATTCTTCCAACACGAGAATATTTCCTGTGAGAGGTGGAGGACTCTCAATCTACATGTATGGTTATGGTTTTGGGTGGGAAATTTTCACCAGAAAAAGAAGCTTTTTGGAAAGAACCTGCATATTTCAGTACTTTTAAATTTATTTTAAAACATGAAAAAATCTGGAGTGGCACCAGCATCGCTGAGGGTCTTGATTGTTTTCTGCTTATGACTAAAATTGAAGGTGGTCTCAATCTTGTATTAAAATTTTTATAATACACCAAAATTCAACCGTTTTCTTCTCTGTATTGCAGAAGTGGGACTTTGAATTTCTTGTATTCAAGGTAAAAAACAGAACTGTAAAGTCCCACCTCCCAAATGCAGAGATTTTAATCACTCCAAGATCTGCTCAGCTGGCAGCTTCTTGCCTAGGAAAGGACCAGACTGGGGTGATAGGTTGAAAAGTGCTGCTCTGCTTGCACTCCTGCATGAGAGACAACTCAGGAGGGCTGTTGGGGATTTGTGGAGAAGAGTCCATGGAAGTCCTAAAGAAAGAGATCAGAGGAGGAGGCAGAAGGGAGGCTCCTGCCTGGTGGTGTGAAGATTGCTGATTCAGGGCTGCAGCCCTTGCAGGAGTTAGTGTGCTCTGCAGTGTGAAGGGAGCCAAGCCACTTATGCAATATTAATATTAATAACTGCTTTGCACTTCTATAGTGCCTTTCATCCGAGGATTTCAAAGCGCTTTACAAACATTAATTAATTAAGGCCCATAACACCCTGTGAGGTAATGCAAGTAGATATTACAGCTCATGCAGAGGCCAGAATTGCCAGCATTACAGGTATAATCCTCTAGCAAGAGTTAACTTATTCTTGAGCAAGCTTTCTTACTTATAGGCATAAACAGGCTTCCCTTTAACACTGAGCGTGTCTTTTTTTTTTTCCTTCTTCCCCTTGATCCGTCAGTCTTCACACAAGCAAAGCTCCCACTACGAGGCAGCCAAATGAGGTGAATGAGCAGTACTTCCATCTCCCAGCTCACTGCTTCCTCTTTGATCATCTGATAAAATTGTAGGATATTGAGAGGCTGCAGAGTTGTGTCACATATTAGTGTCCTGCTTCTGTGGGGTTTCCCTGTTCTAAATATACTTTGCACCAGGGAGATTAAAAAAGGAAGTGAACTAAAATATGTTTTATGGCACCTGCTTATCAGATGACCTCCCAACAACCTGCAGACATTAGCTAATGTAGCCCTCATTGCAGCTGGTCATAAATGCCATTAGTGCCATTTTAGCCAGGGATTTTTTTAACCATTCCAAGCTCCTGTACTTGAGGACTGAGTTTGAGGCTGGTGAGGAAAAGGTGACCTCTTCAATCTTCTGCCCTGTTCATTGAAGACCCTCATTTATCTCTGGTCTTGCACTTTGTCAGCTCAACATTTGTGCCCATCCTGTTTTCAGCCTGCCTTTTCCTCTATGGGAAGGTGTGGGATGCTTTTCCATCCATTTCCATCCTGTCCACTCTACATTGGACTAGAGTAGAGTCAAGCTGAGCGAGGTACATTCCAGGCAGCTCTGAGTGCACCTACAAAAGGTTCCTGTCCCAAAATCCAGCGTTGAGAACACACTGAGACCTGGGCTGACATTTCTGGCCACGCTGAGTCACATCATGCATTTAGGTATGCTGGCATGTGTCCCTCAGTTCATCCTGGCAGGAGCAGACCTGTCCAAGGGGAAGCCAGGTGGTTGGAAAAGCCACATTTGTGCTCTTATATTCCAGTGCTCACAGTCTTCGACACGCAGAAAATTGATGTTTATTGTATTTGCCACAAAATGCCTGTTTTTTCTGCCATTAGCCCATCTCCTATCATATCCCCTCTCCCTTTTAGGATTGATGGAGCTGACCCCTCCAGCTCCAAGCTCTACACACAAGGGAAGTGTCATGTCCATCCCACCTGAGCATTTTGGTAACAATCCACTGCATCTGGAGAGGCACAAAGGGATCTTTGGGGGGAATTAGTCCAGAGCACCACTTCTCCAGGATTTGCCCATTCAACTGCATTCTGAAACTGCACAGACATTAGCTAATTAATGTGGTGAGTTCACTAAAACAATTAATTGCATTTCTTTCTGTGAGTGGGCTGGGCCTATCAGTCATCTTCATAGAGTGCCGTTTAGGGCGTTAAAAATATTCTCTTCATCAAATTAAACTTTATTAAATAATAACTCCTTCCAAATTCTGGGCTAGGAATGAACAACGTCACTCTAACCACAAGAGCTGTTTATTGCGCATAAACTTCTTTTACTGCCCTGCCAGCTGTGATAAAACCAATTCAGATGCATATTCTCAGTGCAGTAAGCACTTTCTCCCCTTTCATAGTCTTGCATTAACCCAAAGACTCCATCCTTTTGTGCAGAACTCCCACTGAAATAAATGGGAATTTTGTGTGTGCAAAGAATGCAAGGTTGAGAAGTTATACATCCTCATGTTGGCCAGCACAGGCATTGTGCTTGCCACAAGGGGCTTTTTGGCAGGCAAGAGAGTGTTTTGCATTTTTCAAAGACAAGCAGAACTGAAGAAACACTTAAAGGCAAGGGGAAAAAAAAAATTGTCTTTTAGTTTTGATTCTCCTTAATTCTAAAGAGAGCTTGAAAATACATCTTTTTAATTTAAAAGAATTTTAAGACTTGTCTTTTAATAAAACCCTTTTTTAAGAAATATCTTCCTTCACTTTATGTAACTTCTCAGAACTCACAGGTTTACCTGTTAGAAGACATCTTTAGCAAGACATTTT
>VZTT01037335.1:6102-17952 GCA_013400855.1 Buphagus erythrorhynchus | reverse complement strand
GGGGAGAAAAAGATTTAAAACCAAACCTTTCACAAAACTGATTCTGTGTTACGAAAATCCCTGTATGCCTTTGGCAGCCTCTGTTCCCACCTGAGGCAGGGCGTACCCATTGTAATGTATGTTATACATGTGCGTGCAGGTCTGCAGGACAACCTCTGTACTTCCTTCCAAATGGCAACTTTTCAAGAAGCAGCTGCCACTGTACACCTTATTCTGTACAGTAGCTCAAGCTAAAAGCTGAGAAGCAAGTCAACACACAAGAAATTAGCCCAGCAAACCAAGCAAAACACAAAGAATGAAAAAGTAAGCAATTTCCAATCACTTCACCTGGCTCATGAATTAAATGAACAAATGCTCGTGAAGGAAATAACATTGAGATGAATGTTCTTTGTCCTATCAAGACAGTTTCTGATTAATTTAGTTACAATTATTAGAGTAAATATGTATATAATTTTATTATACATAATTGAAAGATAAAATATAGGGAATCAATTAAATTATAATAGACCAGAAATATTGTGGGGTTTGAAACAATTGCAAAAGCTCACATAGAGACTCGAACAACAATTCAAATTAGTTTGTCTTGAGTACCTAACAGCCCAAATACAAGCAACATGTTCTTTAGGGACAAATTATCTTTGATGAAATGGGGAAAAACTGCCCAATCTTACAGGCAGGTGACAGGATTAATTTTAGCTTTTGCTTACTGATGAATCATTGACTTCATCTTAGTCTAGCTTTAAGTGCCTATAATTGGCCATTCCATAAGCCTATTGTGAGGCTTATGCACAAGTACCTTGGTGTAAAAGGGGAGAGAGGTGGAAAAGGGAACATGGGAAACCAGTCAAGAAGGCTTTGTGTGAAAACCCAGTCTAAGAGACACAAAAGAAAATGCAATGAAGGAAACTCTAAGAGCTCCAGCTGCTTTACCTGATACACGCAGGTTAATTTAAAATGTTGACAGCAGCCTTCAGCAAAGTATCACCTATCCTAAAAGACTTGTAGTTTGAGGCATGTTTGAATGTTCATTGGTTCATTCAGTTGAACAAAAGCAGACAGGAGCAAGAAAGAAGCCTGAACTATTTTGCCAAAGCTAACAGGAAAGCAACCCCTGACAGTTTTGGTGCGGATTCTGCTCTGGAAATATAAGAATGAGGAAATATAAACAAGGGAAAAAAAATTCACAAAGTCTTATGAGGACTGCAAAATAATTTCCACAGGAATGCAGAGGAAGTCTCATCCCTTGTAATACCTTAAACTAGATGGAACAAAATAGTGGAAAGTAACCCAAGGAAAAAGCTAGTACTGGCAAGTAGACAGGCTATATGGAATACATTTTTATCTTGCATCTCTGACTTCTACTAACATTTTTGTGGCTCTTGAGGCAGCAAGGTAGGAGCTTTGGTTTATACTTCATTAACACAAGCCAAAAGCCTCCCACAGTTCCATTTGGTAACTTCAACTTAACATGCTCAACTATACACAGACTTCTGACAATGATTCAATTTCCCACTCAAACATAAACTATGCCAAAAAACACCCAAGATTATTTCAACTAATAAACACTTGGTTACAAAACATGTCAAATCAACTTGGTCTTTACATCAATTTAAAAGCCTCTTACCACAATCATTGCCTGAACCATAGTGTGCTGCAGGAAGCACCAAAAGAAAACAATGATTGATAACATTCTTGCAGTGTTCCTCTGACTGTCATCACTTCTGTGGTTGCACAAACCTTAGAATCCTGCACTAGGAAGAGTGATTCTCCTGCACTTGGCTTGTGCTGTGAAAATCATTTTAAGGATGTCAATGTCCTGACTCCTGAAGACTAAGATTTGAGACAAATACTGTGCCTAAACTAAAAACTTAAACTAAAAATTTAGTTTTTAAAACTAGACAGATCAAAGTCCTGTATCCTGCCATGGTGCACAGTTTCAAAGCCCTCTCAAAAAGCTGCCCTTTGATTTAACCTTCGTAGACATCTCTTCACAAGAAATACAATACCTGAAAATATGTACACTGTTACCCCAACTTAATACAGATGCTGTTCAGTAGCATATTTATTCTCTTTGTAAAACAGTGACATTTGAACTTCAGATTTTTCCAAATTCCATCCAGCTCCCCTACTAAGTTTATATATTGAGTATTAAAAAGACAGCCGAAGAAAAAAATAAAAATTTCAACAGGGACACAAATGAAGTGCAAGGTAACTTGTGATATGCTGGATTTATAGATCCTGAAATCATGTTCTTCAGATGGCTATTTCCAAATTATCACAGTTACAGTAGTTCAGAATGCATATCTGTTATGGTTAGCTCTTGCCCAAGAGGCTTTTCCAATGTAGGTAACATCTCTAATAGACCATTCTGATGAGCAATTAAAGAAAAGTGAAGCAAATTTCCACCAGACAGATGAAAGGAATATAGCAGAAATGTACATCAGGTAAAACATTGATTGGAAAACCATCCCCAGTCACCATTATAGCAGCTAAAAGCTGGTTTTCCTGAACAGGACTGAGGCACATTTGAGAGGCTATACCACCCATAAAAGCAAGCCTTCTCCTCCACAACTACCATTTTGAAGCTAATCATGAACAAATAAATACTAAATTTGCTCAAAACACTTGAGACAAAAGTTCTTAGACAATCCACGTCAACAGAAAACACGTGTATCCAAACACAATGTCCTTCCATGATATGTATTTTCTTCTACAGAAAGGTGACATGACCTAAAATTTCATTCCCACTGAGAAATCTGTTAGCTACTCATGGAAAGATGAATCACTCTTCTCAATGGAAATAATGACTTGTGACAGTAGTTAACTTCTAATGTATAAAGTATTGCATGGGCAAAGTTAGCCTGACTCCCTACTGAAAATAATTAATGGATTGCTACAAAATGTATTTCACTACCCAGCTTTAAAAGGTACTGGAGAACTAATAGTCTAGAGTCTCACCTGTGCAACAGGAAAAATGCATCAGGAAAGCCAGAGGCTGATCTAGTTCAAAAACCTTTCTGACAGTGGCCAAAAGCAGATGTTTGCAGAAAGACAGCAACGGGAGTGAACCTTCTCCTAGCATACCCTCAGCTGTCACTTAAGGATTTAAGCTGCCTTCAGAACATCCTTCTGAACTACCACAATTAAACTGTTTCTCTGTGAATCTCCTCGCTGAAAGCACTGACACCTCTGGCCTCAGCTGTATCCTGTGGCACTCACCTCAGGGGTTTAGCTACATGCATCAAAATACTTCACTTTATTTCAATTCTATGGCAAATTCTATGATCCACTGAGTATCCCCCATCATCATGCTATGACCAAATAACTATTTCCACTTACTTCATGGAAATAGTTACTTCACTTTACTCAGGATATCTGACCCCTAAATGATGTGTCTTTTACACATTTTCTTTCCTATTTGAGCAGTCATGGTCTGCTTGTCCCAGGAGATACGAGCATAGGTATTCTGGTGTTACTTTACATTTTATGAAGATAGGGAATCAACTGCATCCCATACCCAAACTATGTTTGCAGAAAGGCATAATGATGCCTTTTGGTTTAGCCAGCTGCCGTGTTAAAGCTCTCTGGTTTCTGAGCATTGCTGGAGACTAAGTTGAAGTACTCCCAGAACAATGAAGGGATCTCCCACAAGCCCTCTGTACTGAGTATCAGCTGCTAATAATTGCCTCAGGACTTTTTCTTAGAGACAGAAGTACCTAATTGAATAGGCTGATAAGCCATCTATTTTCACAATTTTCCTGCTACAATTCTGACACTTAATTCTTAAGCAAAGCCAACTCTGGTACGTTGCACTGAACAAGAAGCTCAAGATTTCTGAGAAGCAACAGTGATTCCTTTGAGAAGGAAGAGTGCACAACAGGGAAGGAAAGAAGCTTTCATACTTCAGAGTTTAGGTACTTAATCAACCAATCTGCTGCTACATCTTATGGAGAAATCAGGGCTTCTCCCAAGTGGGAGAAGAAATCCACCTTTGGAATTGTGGAAGTGCCCTCTGAACACCAACTCCGTCCCTCTTCACTGCCTACAGCCAGATAGGTTAGGTACATATGCAAAGCTAGTGTGAAAACCTTCCTGCACAAGCATTTATATTAAGAGATCTGATTCTGGACACAGAGCCATCCTTGTTTTGCAAGGTATCAGTCTCAGCCCTTACAATTCTTCCTCACAGTGGAATGAGTTTGCATATGTGTATACCTAGATTGTTTTACAGACAGGTAATTTTACATATGTAAATACATATGAGCCTTATTTGTGTCCCACAATTGGGCACAGAGTTACTCATAGCCTTCCAGATGCTCTGTCCAGTTCACGCTGCGTGCACTGCTTCCCTAAGACAAAGATGACACTCCAACATTGGTGACATGGCCACTTCCCCAAAACTGTCATACATCTTTTGTCAAGAGCTCCTTTCCTCCCTCCCCTCTGCCCCTTCATCCTCCCAGGCCACCCTGGCTGTCCCCAGTGCCGAGGTCAGCAGGTGCAGAGGAGCTCTGGGCACAGCAGCAAACCTGGAGGCAGCCGGGGCAGGGAGCACAGCAGGGACACGTGGGACCCCCCGAGGCAAACACCACTGCTCCAGCAGCTGGACAGTGGCCAAACACTGCCTTTGCTGGACCTGCCAGGCCAGGGAGCAGATGACCAGGGTCCATGTCTAACCATGCAGCTGCAAATTCGACAAAGCTGTGCCTGTACAAGGCTTGTACAGGCCCTTTGGGAAGGCAGCCTTAAATTTCCACAGGGTTACATCTTGCACAGGTGGCCTGTATAGCTTCATGGGATACTGGTCTTAGTATTTTTTTCAAAGCTTGCTCACTACATTTATTACTGTAGTAGTGACTAAGCCTCCAAACTATTTTTACAGGCCCCAAACAATAGCAATCATTTAGGATCAAGTTCTGCTTGCTAAACTGAACTGTATCTAGTCTAGATTCTTAAAGCCCCACATCTCTGACAAACTCTGTGGATCACAGAACATAAAGGATATCAGTTGGGATAACACTGGCTCAACAGACATTTGAAGAACACCCCAAGAATTTGCTATAAGGCTTCTTCACTGTTCAGAGCCCAAAGAAATGCAATGCATTGCAATATCTCCTTAGCAATAAC
The DNA here is from genome assembly GCA_013400855.1 of Buphagus erythrorhynchus. Classification (NCBI taxonomy): domain Eukaryota; kingdom Metazoa; phylum Chordata; class Aves; order Passeriformes; family Sturnidae; genus Buphagus; species Buphagus erythrorhynchus. The sequence continues at coordinate 12,825 of VZTT01037335.1, read as the reverse complement.
TTCATTTTGAAAAACACAATGCAGATACAATAAGGTAAAGATGATCAGGTTTTTGAATTATCACTCTCATCAATTTTTTCAGTGCGATTTAGGAGCCCTGTCTTGGACCTAGCAGGACATTAAGAAGCTGTATACATCATGTTCAAATACAGCAAAACTAAATCTAGAATGTAGACTTGCAAAAGGCTACTTTCATTTTATCCCAAAAATACTGGACTTTACTTAACTCATAGGAGACCAACTCATTCCAATTTAATTCTATTTCCTGAAACAAGAAGCACTAGTATTTACTGTTGAAGCTTTTGCCTGTCACCACATACATTTTAAAGAAATCAAAATGTCAAAGAGATGGGTATGTCTCAGCAGCTCTAATTTGCACAAAGCTGAAACTATGACCTAAACAATCTCACTGTGAGAATGCTCTGAGGATAAACCTACATAATTTGTCTTAAGCTCATGCAAAATCAGAAAATGATGATTCCTGACATTATTAAGGCTGGTGTTAAAAGCCACAATCTACGCCATATTTATCATACACATGCATTTTTTCCTTATTTTTTCCTTCAATTCTAGCCCTAAAAACCAAACCAGACAGTGAGTTTTACTTCTCAGTTATGAATATATATAGTCATATACTTCTCAGTTATGAATATACCTTCTCCTCTCTTATCCCAGTAAATTCTATGGTTTGGTGGTTGTTAAGGGATTTTTTTTTTGGTGGCGGTGGTGGTTCTTTGGCGGGTTTTTTTTTTTGTTCATGTGGGGGAGGTGTGTGTGTATGGGTGTGGGTGTGTATTTTGGGGGTTTTTTTTATCATTTTCTTCTTATTTTAAGGCTCTATGACAAGAAAATGACCAAACCTTAATTTAAACATCTTACTGTTTTTACATTTGTTTCTTTAATTAATAAGTATGCTTGTGTTAACAAGAGACCTTTAAAATGTTACATTTTGAGGCTGTCCAGACTATACTTAAAGGAAAATACATGTACTCAGAGTTATATGAGCAGTAAGAGTCACAAAATAGAGTCCCTAACCCCGTAAAATCCAATCCTGCACATGCAGCCCCACAGACTTTATTGGGCCTATCAGCACAAAGAAAGCTTGCAGAATCCCACCATGTGCACTCTGATATTTACTGGGTATTTGGTATGAAAAGATACAGGATAGATTCTCTGGCCTTTCATTTAAAAGCCTTACCTTTATTTTATCTCTGGAAATTTAACTTAAATTTTGGTGTCAGAGAAGTATTAGGATCTGTGATTGTTCCTCAAATAGAACTGCTTGCACATACAGAATCATCTAGCTATTCAAGGCTGTGTATCATCTTAATGAATGTAAATCCACTCTACTGTTAACAGTTTTTAAATACTTATTCACTCAAACAGAACTGATTTGAACAGAGTACTAAGAAAAATTATCCTTTTAGAGAAAGAACATAAATACTATTAATTCATGGGAACATATGATCACAACATACACACACCTGCTGTGCATTACAATGACTCCTTTACAACCACCCAGTAATCAAGAGGGAAGTGGTGTCCACTTCAGAATTTATCTTCTTTTTTTCACACTAAGCAAATGTTCACAAACAAACTCACAAGTCAGAAGTTTGACCAGGCAGTATCTTTTCCATATATGTATATGTGCTATATCTATAGGAGAGATGTCTGTACCTTCAGATGATGAGGTGCACAGGCACTGTCAGAAGTGGCATTAACCCTCTGGTTTAAAGTATAACAAATTAGCATTATTTATGTGCAGAAGGGGCACGGTGCTCTCAGGAGCTAAATATTAGCTTCTGATAAAATAATTTTGGTGAAGTCTTGCTAAGCAGCAAGCTAAGAATCTGTGCCTGTAGGATATGACTCATTGCTTCATTAGGGAGGGCTTGCATGTTAAATGCAAACACTTGGAGTCACCTGTTCATGCCCTCCTCAACACACCTAAAAACCATAGACTTGTCCTCAGCTGCCAGGAAAACACTAGTAGAAATGTAATATAATTGCCACCAAGACCAAAAAGGCAATTTCAAGAGGCCTCTCCTGGCAGATCACTCCATTTATAATAACTGCTGCTCAGGGAGCAATTCCCTCTCCAGTGTTCTCATTATAATTGCAGGGCTGAACACAGGCAGTAGAAGGGTCCCTACTGTGTCCCCCAGATTCCACACTGCTTGTCACTAGCCATCAGGGGCAGGTGGACAAGCTTCCTGCACGTCTCCAGCGCCAACACACATGTAACAAAGCTGCACCCAAATGTAGGTCACCTGGTGCCAAGCAGTTAAACTGGGCAATACAAAGATTCTGCTTTCATTTTAAGAGCCATTCTTCCAAAAGGATAAACAGGTGTTTCAAGTGGGCTTTTCAGAGAGGCCTTTACAAGGTGGGGATGGGGGAAAAAGTCATCCAGACCTTGGTGTTCCTTTCAGACCTCTCTGAACATCAGACTCGCAAAATAGTCACAGATGCTCTCATTTAGATCTGCAAGAATGGTTTCCTCCACTCTCACTAGCCACTGGGCTAGCAGCTGGCCAGAGACATATTTTATTTGAGCAAGTGGAAAAACAAAGAAAGGAGGGATGAACAGTACGTGCTCTATGCCCTTCTATGCTCTACGCCTTGCCCTTCCCCAAGGACTCGGCTACAGAATCATCAAAACCAGGATGAACTCACAGCTGCAGCCACAAATCAACAACTTTTGCCTTTGTGTGTGAACATCATGTGGCAAAACTGTGGGGTCCTTATGCAGCAATGAAAGGAAGATACGGGGTTTCTCTACTCTCCCTGTGCCAAAACATAGGTGATGGCCTCAAGACCAAACTTCTAACATGGGGGAAAAAGAAGAAAGCACAGCTAGTGACAGAAAGGAGGGACATTTACCTGGCTCACTGACCTCCATCCTACTTCCTTTTCGCTGGGAGGAGGCATTTTAACTTCACTGCTTACAAGAAACTTCCTATTAGAAAGCTGAGGTTTCCAGTGTGTTTTTATTGCATTTTCCAAAGTTGTGTCATGAGAGCAGGGCATATTCCTATGGGACTACTGTAAGGCATTATAATAATATAAATAAACAATAATAATAAATATATAAATAATAATGAGTGTTATGGCTAGTAAAACATGTACTGTGAAGCAGATAAAATTGATAAAATTTAGAAAAAAGTCTATTGACTCATTCTTACCCAAAAGTCTTGTACATACACTGTTTAAGACAATTGTTTGAAGCAGAGCAACCCACAGAGCATAGTGGGGGAANAGAATGGTTTCCTCCACTCTCACTAGCCACTGGGCTAGCAGCTGGCCAGAGACATATTTTATTTGAGCAAGTGGAAAAACAAAGAAAGGAACAAACAACAGTACGTGCTCTATGCCCTTCTATGCTCTACGCCTTGCCCTTCCCCAAGGACTCGGCTACAGAATCATCAAAACCAGGATGAACTCACAGCTGCAGCCACAAATCAACAACTTTTGCCTTTGTGTGTGAACATCATGTGGCAAAACTGTGGGGTCCTTATGCAGCAATGAAAGGAAGATACGGGGTTTCTCTACTCTCCCTGTGCCAAAACATAGGTGATGTCCTCAAGACCAAACTTCTAACATGGGGGAAAAAGAAGAAAGCACAGCTAGTGACAGAAAGGAGGGACATTTACCTGGCTCACTGACCTCCATCCTACTTCCTTTTCACTGGGAGGAGGCATTTTAACTTCACTGCTTACAAGAAACTTCCTATTAGAAAGCTGAGGTTTCCAGTGTGTTTTTATTGCATTTTCCAAAGTTGTGTCATGAGAGCAGGGCATATTCCTATGGNAAAAAACACGGTTTAAAAAAGTTATTTTTTTCATTACTTTTTTGGAAAAATTAGGAGTATCTGTGGATTCCCCCACCTCCTCCTTCTCCAAACAAGGCATCTCCTCTCAGAGCAGTCTGCAAATGATCAAATCAATGGAATAATGATCTTGATTGTCTTAACCAGCTCTCCATAGACATGAGTTCACAAGAAAGGCAGCTTCCTCAGACATTAGTAAAGACCTTTGATCTGTCTTTGAAGAAATTTTTCTCAGGATATTTAAAAGTCTGTGGTTTATTTTCATGTGTGGAGAAAAGCAACACTGAGGTGAACTCTCCCACACAAATGTCTCAACAAATCTACACTTGTCAAAAATACCCTTGAAGAAAATTAACATATATGCACTTTGAAGGTGTACATTTTTATTCTATAGTTCTCACTGTAGCCTCTGCTGCTTATTTCACAACTCATGGATGTAGGGCACTCCATACAAACACCAAGCAGACAAAAAACCCCACGAGTAAATTGGAAATGAAGATGGCTGCAAAGGTTAAGAAGTTTCGGTCTCAGATACCCAGAGCAATTAGTGTGGGATAACAAATTAACTTACACTAGATAACATATCCTAGATAATCCTTGCTTACTAACCATACATTTTCATTGAAAACAAAAGCAAGATACTCCAAAACTTGTGGACTTCTACTGCGCTTTTGACAAAAGTATCTTATAATTGTATTTCCCATGAGCACCAAGAACAAGAGCATTACACAGATACACACTTGGTACACAAATACATTATTTCATATGTATGTGTATGAAGACACACACATGCACACTGAAATACGAGAATTACCACTTGTTTCTCCCTTTTCTTTTGCCCACAGCTGTTATAGCTAATAACACTGTAATGTTGTACTTCTTCAGTTAGATTCTTTTTGAAGAATTGTGATTACAGGCTGCTTTTCGAAGTGACCTTATACCACATTTCCAGCATATTGAAGAGCACAGAAGATGACTATCACAAGCACTTTGACAGAGAAAATTTACCTTCCATCAGAAAGAAAGGATCTTATTACAGTAAACACCACTGAAATGGTGCTCGCATGTGCAAACGTGTATGTCCAGGGAAAGTTAACCACTGAAGTCAGAGGTGTAAAAATGGCACTGGGCTGAGTAAACTTCTTCTGCCTTTTATTCTTACAAGCTTCTCTTAGTTATATTCAGGTTTCGCATCTTAATTATTTTGAGAAATATTTCTAAAATTAGGAGATCTGTCATGCTGCTAAAAACATGGGAAGAAAAATGCTCAATTTATAGTGGTTAAATCCTGCTTAGATTATTAAAATAGAACATTAAATATTCCTATATGGGCAGTGATAGGATGTTTTGGAAAGTGAGAGAGAATACTATAAAAACAGGATTTTAATTTTTATTTAAACCTGTTACCACAAAACTCACCTTGAAATATTTATAGAATTACCACACAACGATGGTATTTTGGCTGCATCAAGTCTGCTGAGGGCAGCAANTGAGGCCAGCAACAGAACTTTGGGCAATTACCTAACCTATATTGTCAGGAAGAGAAAAACAGTTGTTTTGTAAGTTCCCATTTACCAAAATCATGTTGAACCCAGGGAAGAAAGGGCCCATCTGTGCCTAACCAAACACATGGAACATTTAGGAGAGACTTGTGCACTAAGAAACTTTCTCTGGTTTTTAAATTCTGCCAAAACATGTACTTACACAAAATTAATGCCATGGCTGAGACAATACCTTCACATAGGTTCACACTGTGAGCCTACAAATTCATTTACTAAGTTTCACTAGAGAGAGGAAAAGCAAAATCCAGAAGCATAGGTATTGACCTGGGAGCACAGGGATCTCATGTGAAAGAGTGAGAAATGAGACGTGAACATATGAACTAGATCAGATTGATAACCTGTAGAACATAAAAGCCAGGAAAAACCCTCCATAATTTTGCAGAAAAACACTCTCAAACAAACCCCCTCAAAAAAACTTTCACCATTTAGTAGACAGAAGGTGTGTGACTTTCCACACAGAAAATTCTGGCTTATCCTGAAATCCAAAACTTAGAAAATTTGGGTTTCTTCCTTCTGTAAAATAACAATATGCAAGACTGAAACCAAACAGATGGAGACCCCTTCTTGTGTCCTAAAATACCTCACTTGAGCTATTGCCTGTGGGATTTACAGTAACATGTCACACATGCAAAAACCTGTTTATTTCAGAAGTCTGAATATCCTACCCTTCAGTTTCATAAATGTCTCCATGACAGATGAATCTGGGAAGGGCCAACCAAAGTTCCCAGTGTTCTTCCTAAGGGTAGCCTGAGCTTGTTTCTCTGCAGAAAGGAGGCTGCACATTTTGTCCAACATCTCACCAGGGGTCCCAGCCTGAATCAAGGCCAGTTCCAAACAGGGCAGAGAGAGGGGAAAAGGTACTCACATCTCTACAAATTTCAGGGAAACTAATACCTACAGAGAGTTCAGAGATAGCCACAGTGAGGAAAAACTAAATTATCAACTGTAACACTGAATTATGCAGCTAGCTACATAAATGTCTACAGTCCAGGTAGTTTCAAGATATTCAGGGCAAAGGATGACTTTAGACACAGTTTCTAAGATAGGAACATTTTTGTTTCATGTAGCACTATTTCATGGTTTTGCTTCAGATAATGTTGTAATTACAGAGTAATTATACATTGGAGCCAAAATTACAGCAGCTGAATAATAAATACTAAACCATGTTTATAATAGTAATAAATATTAAATTCAATAGTAAATTAAATATTAATAAATATTAAACTACAAACACTTTATTAAATAATGTTAACTATTTGTTATGCTCATAAAAAGAGAAAATTCTATACTTAGAAAGTAAATTTATATAAGTGAAATTGGAGCAGCTAAGTT